>CM047510.1:27214324-27294324 GCA_026122265.1 Ammodytes dubius
CAACCTCAGACGTGAGGTATTCCTTGTAGATTGAATATTTAACACAATCTCGTAGACACATTGCAGCGCTGCCTGACAAGATGACGAGCCCAAAATGCGCCGGGGCACGACCTTTTGTCAGACACTGTATTGTGCTTTACAAGCTAACAATACAAACCTGTGGTGCTGAGTAGAGGTGTTGGGGTGCAGCGGTCCAAAACAGCGGCAAGGTAATTTTAGCTGAGGTCAGTGCTGGCTTGAGGCGTTTTGCTCCCTCTCTCTTTCTCTCTCTCTCTCTCTGTATGTGTCTATCCATTTCAGCTATTTTTTGGGCAACTTTCTACCTCTCACTCCCTATGCCATATTCCCCTTTTCTGAATCTGTTAACCCTGGCTGACTTTCTCTGGACCTTTTGCAGTAATGGCTTCGTGTTGACATGAAGGGCAGGGTAATGCATTGCAGCAAACCTACAAGGAGAGAGCAGATGCTGTGTGTGTGTGTGTGTCTGTGCGTGTGTAAGTGGGTGTGTGAGAGTGATACTGTACTGTCCATCCATATACTTCTAATCCAATTAGCGAATGTCTCAGCGGGTGAGAATATGCACCGTAAGAATGTGTGTGTGTGTGTGTGTGTGTGTGTGTGTGTGTGTGTGTGTGTGTGTGTGTGTGTGTGTGTGTGTGTGTGTGTGTGTGTGTGTGTGTGTGTGTGTGTGTGTGTGTGTGTGTGTGTGTGTGTGTGTGTGTGTGTGTGTGTGTGTGTGTGTGTGTGTGTGTGTGTGTGTGTGTGTGTGTGTGTCTCTGGCCTGATGAACGACACAAACAAGTAGAGCTGCAACGATTAATCGACTAATCGATTATTAATCGATTATTAAAATAATCGCCAACTATTTTGATAATCGATTAATCGTTTTGAGTAATTTTTTAATAAAAAAATTCCAAATTCTCTGATTTCAGCTTCTCAAATGTGAATATTTTCTGGTTTCTTTAATCCTATATGACAGTAAACCGAAATATCTGTGTGTTTTGGACATAACAATACATTTGAGGACGTCAACATGGGCTTTGGAAAATGTATCAACATTTTTCACCATTTTCTGATATTTTTACGGACCAAAACACTAATCGATTAATAATCGATTAATCGAGAAAATGATCAACAGATTAATCGATTATCAAAATAATCGTTAGTTGCAGCCTACAAACAAGCAATGGATGTTTAGAAATGATTTGAAGGTGATATTCTGAAAAGAAGTGAGTAAGCTGGAGGAAGTCTGTAAGAGTTTTCAATACACTGTAAGCAACTTTGTTCCAGTAATGAAAGAGTGGAGTGCTGTGTACCTTTTCTTTATTCCAGCAGTTTGTTAATTTTGTTTCCCTCCTGCTCACTTTATCTCTGTTCCTTTCTGTTTACACTACCCCCCCTGTCCCCCCACACCCACACACACACACACACACAACACACACACACACACACACACACACACACCTCCGTTCTGTAGCTTATGTCGGAACAGAATTAGCTCCATCGTTTTCAACAGATTACCTTGTGTTTGTCTGCTCTGCTGCAAAGTCACTTATTGTTCAAAGTCAAACTGCGATAACACTCCAATCCTATTTATTTCCCTAACACATTATTGTGTGTGTGCGTTTGGCTATATATCTCATTCCGGTGTGTTGTTTGTTGTGCTGTTGTTAATTACAGTTATTGTTATGGTGTATACAGTACGTATGGGGAGGGTGTATACAGTCAGGGAGCGGTGTATGAAACGACAAACTAAGAAACGCTGTTGAATAAAACATGGCGCCTAATACCAGTCTGCCGGGCTGACACCAGCAGATAGGGACCTTGAGTTGCGGCATGTCAAAAGTTTTCATGAGAAGTTTTATGTGGAAAGTTGACAAGTGAAGGGAGAGGGGTTTAGTATGACTTCTTTTTAAGTTGATATTGCGTCAATTTCTCCAGTTGGTATTTCTGTATTTCTTCGCTCTCTTGCTCTGAGTTCTACAATTTTTTCTCAGAATTTTTCTTCTGTGTAATGTCAGCCTTTGAGAACCAACTGCTGGATTTGTTCACATTGATTCATTGCATCATCCTACTCTGTTCAGTGTCTCTGTTGAATAAACTAGGGACATTTTCCACCTGCTGCGGTGGTGAAGCAAATGTTAGCATTCGAATTTGCCTTCAAATTGGATGCATAATGAATCTGTGCTTTTGTGCGCATAATTTATTTATTCTTATGAATCTTACATCGTCATGTACATTATGAATACATTACCTCATCGCAATACTCGTCCAGCAAATATCTTTCACCTATGAAACATGCAGTCAAAAAAGGAACTTGACGATAACTAACTTCAAATTGGTTAAATGTATTGATCCACAAAATATCCTACCTACATTTTTCTTTTCCCGTTATTCCTGCCATTGCCTACACCTCTCTTACTTTCACATTCTTTTCTCTCCCCCTCTCTCTCCCTGTGTCCTCTTCCCTTCATCTGGCCTTTTCAATGGAGCTGTTAACGTAGATTACACGCACACAACATATCTCGTTGGTACACACGCCTTGCCAGCTTTAAGCCTGGGAACGGCTCTTTTACCTTGAGGGGATTTCACTTGTCATTCGTTGCAGAATGTTGGGGGGGGGGGGGGGTGATAGGAGGGGGGAGACAGTCTTTGATGATATAGCCAGTGCTCAGTAATACCAGTTATCAGAAAGAAGGCTGGTGTGACACAAATGACACACACACACACACGCATACACACACACACACACACACCACACCACACACACACACACACACACACACACACACACACACACACACACACCGAGATAGAGGCTATGCTTTGGGGATACACACGATGCTAATGTAACACTTTCACCTGCAGCATGCTTTATAATGACAACAAGGCAACACTGTGTAAACATGCAGAGCCTGGGGGCAAAATTAAAGGGTGACGGAAATTTGTGAAGGAATCCACTGCTGATTTAGGAGAAAAAAATAAATCCCCTCCTGTCTGATATTCCTCTCCAACTCCTGATTAAAAAAAAATCCTTCTTGTTGTTGTTACAATGTGCTGATGACGTAGTGGAAGTATGTTGAAAGTTTAAAAAAAATAGAACATAAAAATAAGCTGATGCACTAGAGCAGCATCAGCAGTCTCCCAGGACATAATATTGATGTGATAAAGGTTCAGCTATGTGGGATGCTGGCTGCCTTTGCTTTGCTTTTATCTAGTAGTTTAGAGATGTTGTGTTGCGTGAATGAGCCACACGTTGAAAGGTAGAGTAGATTCTGGTGGGAGAAATGATTTCACATCCATCTTGATTTTAACATTGTGAAAGGAAGATGTTTTCTCCATCAGATCTGTCTGTTTTTTCTGTCTTTTCTCTCTGGCATTGCGTGCTACACCCAGGACGACTCTCTCTCTCTCTCTCTCTCTCTCTCTCTCTTCTCTCTCTCTCTCTCTCTCCTCCCATGTGCCGTCCATCCTTCACGACCCCCACACCCTATTGTGTGTCATTGGACGCAGCGCTTAAATGTTTGGAAGCAGGGTGACACCTTCTCAAAGGGACCTCAGAGGCCCCCTCTCTCCCCAACATACACACACTAAATGACATACTAAAAAAGATGCATTGGCAATTGTGTGTGTGGTGTGTGTGTGTGTGGTGTGTGTGTGTGTGTGTGTGTGTGGCATGTACTGAGCCTGAAATATTCAAGAACGTTCCTATCAATGTTTTATTTGTTATTTAATGTCATGTCTGAATTTACATAAACATGGGGCACTGGTTATAATACACTTTCTTACATATTAAATGTGTTTCTTTCACACACAGGACACAGAGTTGTTTTGACTCAAAAAGCTTTTATTTTTTTTAAATTAATTTTCAAACCATGATGAGCCAAGATAATGTGACATGCTCTCTATGGGCTGGCTTAACCTTTGATGACGGCTGCTGCGCGATGCCACATTGGCTCTCCTGCCTGATGCTGCATCGTGCAGCATTTACTTTCATCTAATTTCCATGCATCCCAGCATTGAATGCATGTCATTGGTCAATACAATGAGTGGTTTTTTGTTTTTTAGGAACACGTGACCCTCCAAAAGTTGTGTGGTTTGCCGAAAATCTGTCAATCAAAAAATTAAAATTAAAAAAATAATATAAAAAAAATCCCCACTATGCGGCGACGAACGTTAGTGGCGTTTGGTGCGCAGAATCAGGTCTATATAGTGACTCTGACGAAATCACAAATATTCAATATTTATTACAATTTTATTTTTTTTAATTCATCTAATTTGACGATTTTAAATATTGTGGTTGTAAGCGCTAAGGAGCTTTTAATAAAACTGTGACCTAACTTTTAAATTATTTAATTTCATGGTTTCTATTGTACACAGCTTAGATATTAAGGTTTGAGTTTAGCTTGATTTCGTACTATTTTTAGAAAACAACCATAGGCATTAATGGACATGCATGCTAGATTGGCCATGCATCATGGTAAGAGTGACACATTGACCGCCACACCATGAAAGAAACCAGGATAGTAAAATATAAATCTGTTTAGCCGGAAAAGCTAGCGAGGAGGAGGAGGGGCGGGAGGGGGTGAATCCTCGGATGCCACGGCCCATCTGCAAGTTTTCATGCCTTGTTGCCCATTGGTTTCCTGCTTTGAAATGCCTGCTGCGCTCAGGTGCAGCCACCACTAAGTCCCACAACTACTTTAAAAAAGTGCCAACATTTAAATTCCCACAAGTAAACATCCAAAAAGAAGTCACCCGAGCGGGAATTCCAAGTACCTTCCAAAGTGACAGACCCTGAAAGCCAAAGAGTCTGTGATGGCCTCCGATGTGACCTCAAGGGGAGAGATTTGAGGCCATGGGTAAACACACTACTTTGATATTCTGGTTTAGACAGACTGTGTAAACTGCCTATCCATAGTGGAATAGGGGAAACTGATGCATTTCCCAGTCCCATTGACGAAAGGCAGAAAAAATAGACATTCTGAGCTTTTAAAGCTTTTTGGGGCGGACTGTGGCTCAGGTGGTAGAGCGGGTCGGCCAATGATCGAAGGCTTGGCTGTCCGATTCCCGCTCTGCCACTTGTGTCATGGTTGTTGTGTCCTCGGGCAAGACACTTCACCCACCTTGCCCCGTGTGAATGTTGATAATTAGCATGCTATCGGTGTATGTGTGAATGGTAACGTGGGAATAGGACAGATCTCCCTTGGAAAAAGAGTCTCTGGTCTCAATGGGATTTACCTGTATAGATAAAGGTTAAAAAGTAATCGTTTTTTTAGTTATTTTCTGTTGAGCGGTGATTAATTGCCTTCCAGCTGGAACGGTAAGCTCGATACAATAAACAAATGACTTCAATGATTTTTCAGAAAGAGAAGAATACTTCAATATTCTCTTGTACGTAAAATAACAATTGTGTCCAAAGCAGAAACACACGAACATGCTTCTATAATGTAACTTTTATTAAATAATGATGGAACATGTGCAAACCAGACCGTGCACAACACACCCACACACATGCACTCACTTCTCTACTCCGCACGGAGAAGACCCAGTGACCTAGTTGTGACAGAAGGCAGTAGTTAAGTCTAATTGGCCCGTGGTGTTGTTTCTGTGATGTTCTTCCTGTCTTTATTGGCTTCATTCCACCTCTTTTGGCCCCAGACAAGGCAGCTTTGATCCAGGCTTCTTTGTATGACAATGCTTTCATATATGATGAGAAAAAAGTTCAATTAAAACAGTGAGTCTACTTGGATTAAGTTCTTTTTGATTTGTACCTTTACATCGCACATTTTGACCAGACTTTTCCAAAAATACCCTTGATTTCAAAAGGGAACATCAAAGAGCTTACCTGGAGTTTGATTGTTAGAAGTTGCTTATTGGCCAACTACTGTATTAGAGCATCTTACTGAAAGTTGGAGTCACGATTCTGAAGACTTGTTTAGAAAACACATTGTCCAAATCAGTGAATCACACGAACTACTGCGTACTGGGTGAGTGGGGGAACAATCTGTATACACAGCCTATGTCTAAACGACATGTTGTACTGTGTTTTGCACAACTTCTCAGATTTCTCCACCTTTAGTATAAATACATGGAATCTGACTTATTTCTGATTACTGACAATTGTCAGCCTGAAAGCAGATAATGTGCCTAATCATGGGGGATGCACACCCCTCCCAAATAGCAGAATTGAAAGGCTATTTTGTGAGCAAAGAGCAATATCTTTTTCTTCACCGAAAGGTATTGATCCACTTTCTTTGTCTGTGAAAGAAAGAGGTGAATGAAGGTTGGCCACAATCAAAGAAAGCACCCTGGTGTTTTGTAAGATGCCCACTGGCCTTTTCTTTTTCCAAACGCATCTGTTTTCCACATGGGTCCAAGGAGTGAGGTTGACACAAAGTTGATTAAGCCTATACCAGCTCACAAAACTCTCTCTGTATTTCTCAGTATGGCAGCGTTTACAAACTGGTATCGCCCCGACACTGGGCAGGAGCTCAGAAAAATCCCAAGTAAAGTTTCAGTTGTTGATTCTACTGCTAAGGAAAAACCTGCAACAAACAGTGCGACAGTGTTGTTGTAATTCTCAAAATTTCTCATGGGAAACATCAGTTACGCACTATAGCTTTAAAACTAGATGCCTGTGTGCACCATAGGTGACATGATGAAGAAAATTAAGAAAATATCCAGCAAAAAAATTGTTTTCAGCCATAGACAGTCAACCAAATTAGCTCTCCATAGCTCTGCGTGAGTTCAAATCTCGCTGATGGAGCTGAATAATTGTAATTTTATGGCGTTTGCCTTGTTGTTCTGCCAGCGTTGGGCTAACAGAAGGAACAGTCTCTGGTCCTCTTCTTTAATTAAGACCCCTCACTGTTTGCCTGATTATTCTATTCATTCACTTCTTCTCAGCATCATGAATATTGAAACGTCTTCCTGTCAAAAAGCCCAAACCTCATTTTACCCATAATCCAATTTGTTAGACACAAAATGATGCCTCCACCTTATGTATCAACCTTCTATCTCCTGTATAGAAACTATTCGAGATGGTGATCATTTTTACATACGTGTTCATGTAAGAACAATTACATTTTCCCAAACTACAAAGGCCTAAATCATTTTTTCGCCCTAAGCACACTCGGGACACATTGATCAACTTCTAATCAAGAGACTCTTGCACCTTTTAACTTTCTAAATGTACTAAAAAAACAAAATAAGAAAGTTGGATGACGCAAGTATATAGCAAAGGATAAAATGGTAGGAGCAGGGGAAAACAAGTTTTGCAGGTGATGTAAGGAGACAATGGATTCTGTCTCCTTTCATAAGTGCTTTGGGGGATTTGATAGAGGGCAGGAGGACGTGCCAATAGGGATTTCAGCTTCAAGATACGAATATGGACTTGTCAATCAAAATGCATGTGTCTGTCTGATAGGTAGTGGTACATCTTTTTCTAAGCTCTTCTTACTCTTGGAACCTGTCACAATCAACACCAGTGTATCACAATATGCTTTAGTAGTCCCTGCTTTTTTTTGGGGAGGGGGGGGGGGGGGGTTATCCTGTGTATAGCTGCATCCAAAGATTCCTTTGATTATCCGCTCATCTATAGATGTAATATATTTTAATGTAAATTGTTTGAACCAATGCACATATACATGTCTCAGAGCTCATGGTGACCATCCAACATTTTAGCTGACCAACACTCCAAAAAAAAAAAATCTTACATACTACGTATACTAGTAAAATGTTTTCACATAGATGACAAGGTATATCCAACAACATGTGTTAATTGTCAGTCACAGTTCATTATCAAATTTGTTTCCAAACCAATTTCTCTCCAATGACTGAATTGGTTTATAGACTTATTGTTCCAGCACTGGTCAAGCATCTGTTTGAACACTGAAAAACACATGGACATATTGCATGTTTTGTATGTGAGGTGTTTTTAAGCATCGCTAAATCTGCAAATGGCGCTAATCTAAAATGCTAATTCTCTGAGGCTGTTGTTAGCCAGTGGCAGTCCTATGTGATCTCAGGTCAGTTGGCAAAAAAGCAACACGCGGCTCCAGACACTTTCATCCGTCTGTTCCAATTACTTTTTTTTTCGGTTGAATTCGCTCTGAAATGCTAATGTTGCTATAGAGGTAAATAATGAAAAAGAATAAGCCCGATCTATGAATTGCAAATGCAAAAAGCAATAAAAACAAAACCCCCACGGTGTGTGTATGTGTGTGTGTATCTGTGTGTGTGTGTGTGTGTGTGTGTGTGTGTGTGTGTGTGTGTGTGTGTGTGTGTGAGGCTTTATAAGTCACTGCTTTTGACCTTAATTCATCACATTAGCACCAGGTCTCCAGAGGGTCTATGGAGATGTGTTCAAAGTTAGCAACCCCCGGCTAATTGATTTCAACAAACGGCACATTTATACCTCACTTAGTAAATTACACCAACATGCAGTTGGGGGTGCTTGGTGTGTGTGTGTGTGTATTGCTATCTGTGTGTGTGTGTGTGTGTATTGCTATCTGTGTGTGCGTGTGGAGCCCTGCTATGGCATTCTGTACAGTTTTTTTTAATGAGATCAATGCTTTTCCTTCCTGCATCCGCAGATGGTCAAAGTATTAGAAGGGTGTGTGTGTGTGTGTGTGTGTGTGTGTGTGTGTGTGTGGTGGTGTGGGTGAAGAGGGAAGGGGGCTTCGGGGACCCTGGGCAGATAAATCTTTAATCATGTGCTTTCTCTCATGTTTCATTTAATTGCCCCCTGAAATCCATAAAATGGTGACGCATTGTGGTTTAGACACTCATACTGTAGTGTGTGTGTGGGTCGGCATATGTGTGTGTTTATGCATGTGTTCTGTAAGTAGCACAAATGTGATTATATATATTTTCAGCACATGTAATCCACTTTTATGTGTGTTTTTGTCCAGATGGCAAGCATTATTTCTCTTTTTTACCGCATGTGTGTGTGTGTGTGTGTGTGTGTGTGTGTGTGTGTGTGTGTGTGTGTGTGTGTGTGTGTGTGTGTGTGTGTGTGTTGTGTGTGTTTTGTGTGTGTGTGTGCGCGCGTCATGGTTCTGCTTTCATTTGTTATGTAAACATAAACATATTCTTTAAATGGCAGAAATCTCCTTAGAGATTTCTCTTATGTACTCACCATGCGTGTGTGTGTGTGTGTGTGTGTGTGTGTGTGTGTGTGTACGTGCTCATTTTCCTGCATATTCCTGTTTTGCATCTGTTTCAGTATTTCACAGAGAACTGTTTTTTATTTGCATGACCTGCTCTATTTTCAATCCCATTGCCCTGCTCTGTTTACGTGTGTGTGTGTGTGTGTGTGTGTGTCTGTGTGTGTGCTAGCCTACAGTACATCGGTTTAGCATATGCATGATATTTCATACCTGTTTTTGGCTGGTTTGTAATCCGTTGACAAGTGCATTTTCTTAGTTATTTGTGTGTATTTACATGTTCGGTCTCATGTTCCCCTCCAACCGTCACTGTACACAATGAGTCATTGGCAAGCAGGTTTAACAGCCCTGAACGGGTTATCAACCCTTACTTTTAAATATCATGTTAGTTCCTCTTACAACATGCTTTGCATTAGACTGCACAAGGATAAGGACCGATATATTTGAATTATTAGAAACAAATAAACTATATTTAAGCACAGTCACCATTTTGTCATTGCTAAAAGTTGAATAATAATTAAAAAAAACTTCAATCAAAATATGCTGATAAGTTATTTGCATAAAGGCAAGGGCTAAGTATACAGTATGTGTTTGCATTTATTTTGAGCCTGTTCTGTTGGAGAGTCCTGCCTTCTTTATGTCTCTCTATTTCTGTGTTTCTGTGTGTATATGTGTCCGCCTCCTACTGTTAGTGTCATCATGATGAAGAGACTATAGATTGGTGTGTCGGTTAATGAGTCCCTCCATGTGTGTGTGTGCCTGCATATGCTTCCGAGGTGTCGCGATGATGAAGAGTTTCCTGCACTCTGTGTGTATGTGTGTGTGTGTGTGTGTGTGTGTTCCCAGAGATAGCTATTAGCAGTGAATGACTGTAAAGCCAGTGACCCCCACAGTCAGAAATGGAAGAGAACAGCCGATCACCGCTCACCCCCTCTCACCCCAGACCTCTGAGCTAATGGACTAAAGCCGCCATTGAAGAGGGAGGGAGAGACACATGGTCTGGCAAAAAGGAAGACAAAACACACACCTACACGCCTATGCAAACAGACACACAACCATCTTTTCAGCCTTTTTCTGAACATGGGAAGCTTTATTTGGCTTGGAGTGTGTTCTGTGGTCTTGAGAATTTATCTTTTTGAGGAGCAATTTGCAAATTGGGGACAGGTTGGCCTTTCAAATGATTGTTTTAGGGTTCAGACTTGGTTTTAAGGTTATAGGTTTGGGTTAGTGTAAGGAGTTCGGGTTAGTGAATATGTTGCGATGGTTAAGGTTAGGGTAAGGGGGCTATAGCATGCTTTACGTCAATGAGGGTCCTTACCAAAATAGATGTGTGTGTGTGTGTGTGTGTGTGTGTGTGTGTGTGTGTGTGTGTGTGTGTGTGTGTGTGTGTGTGTGTGTGTGTGTGTGTGTGTGTGTGTGTGTGTGTGTGTGTGTGTGTGTGTGTGTGTGTGTGTGTGTGTGTGTGTGTGTGTGTGTGTGTGTGTGTGTGTGTGTGTGTGTGTAGTCAGAGTTTTGATAACCTCTGTATCCCTACCTGAGTCTTAAAGGTCAGAAAACAAAGATCTAATAGAAACAAAGACATCCCTACTCGCATACAGTAGTCAGTTGTAAATGGCTTTCCAGCATGCCTAGGAAACTGCTTTTTTCATGCATCTGTACTGAAACAATTATATTGACAAGCTGTCTTCATTTCCCCCAGACCGCGCAAAGCAATTATTTATCAACGTCCTCCGTGAGCGATGGTTGTATCTCTTGATCATTATGAAAAACACTGATTTTTTTTGTTGTTGTTGCCATTATCAAGCAAAATTATCGGAAGTCCCTCAGCTTGCAATAAACAGAGCGTGTACGTGCAGGTGTAGCACTGCCGGTAATCTAAAACAATTCTAACGGAGGAGGGAGTACGCCTCGCTGAAAGTTGACCGCGACTCGTGGTGAGCGATCGAAGAACATAATCCGTTTTTGTTTCAAATCAGCCCAACTAACCGAGGAAGCATAGTAATGAGAAAATTATTAGATTTTCTTTCCTGCTGCATGGCTGCCGAAACTCTCTCAATCTCTCTCTCTCTCTCTATTTCTCTCTCTCTCTCTCTCTCCCCCCCCCATCTCTCTCTCTCTTGCCCGTGGCCACTGTGGATTTGTCAGGCAGTTTGTTTACCTCTTGCTTGGGTTTCTGGAATCCTAATTCTCATCGCAAATCCATCCCTCTTACCTCCTCGCGTTCGTGTCCACATAATTTTTTCCTCCCTGGTCCTTCCCCTATTCTAACTCAATATTTCACTATTACATATAGTACATCATTGTTCAAATGTCCTCCTTAACTCCTGTTCCCAGCTTATGCATTTATTAATTTAAAACATTTTGGTTATGGACTGTTGGTTGGATGGAACAAGACATTTTAGGACCTCACCTTAGGCTCTTCATAAAATATAATTGTATGCAGCCGTCATAAACAGAATTTTTAAAGGTTTACCATCTAAAATGTCGATTGTTGTTCAAACTCTAGTAAATTGCTTTCAAAGCACTGCAGGGTTTTAAATTGGGAAAACAGAATTACACAGTCACACATAAACTCGCAGTGGTGTGGTGTAGAGGGATGAGACCCTGCGTGTGTGTGTGTGTGTGTGTGTGTGTGTGTGTGTGTGTGTGTGTGTGTGTGTGTGTGTGTGTGTGTGTGTGTGCTCTCAGTGTGGGTGCACCTGCTGCTTTGGAAAAAAGGATGATGGATCCAAGAGGCGGATGAACACAGTTTCCATCGACTGACTCAGCTGTGTGTGTGTGTGCGTGTGTTTGTGTGTGTGTGTGTGTTTGGTCCGTCTGGGCTCCTAGCTAAGGGGAATGGGGAGAGAGCTGGCGAGCCACAGATCAATTTTCTTTTTATTGTGGCGGAGTGGAGACTTCAGATGCATGGCCTCCTGTGACCCAGATTCATTCTTCCTTTCTGCTTCTGCTCCTGCTCATTGGCACAGTGGCATGACATCATAGGGATGGAGAGACAGAGGGAGCGAGAGAGAGAGAGAGAGACAGAGGGAGAGAGAGATTGGGTGAGGGAGAATGTGTCCGTACTGTGTGTGTGCGCTGTCATTTTCTTTGATCTTAATACAATGCCTATAGGCTCTCTTAACTGGTAAACAAAGAGTATGTACACAAATATGGCTCATCGTAGCTAGCACCATGCACATTTACAGAGCCTAGGCTGTGTATTAACACTGTTTCCTTTTCAGCGCATACACAGCACAGACAGGCAGCAGATCCTGCAGATATGAACTATTTTTGAGTAATTTTGAAAAAAGCATTCACAAGAATTGCTGACACTAACCGACAATTCATAAGGGAGGAGAAGGAAGGAACCAAAGGGGTTATTGTGTTGGTGTGTGACAATTTGAGAATGACACCTGAGCGCAAAGAGTTATACATCAAAGGCTCACTTGAGATGTCCCACACAAAGTGAATTTATCAGTGGAGAGAGTGAAAGATGAAGTGCAGTAATGCAGGGTTGTGGTGATTTAAGAGACGTGGAATCATTCCAAAAGGAAAGACAGAGAGAAGGGGCAAAAATGAAAGGAAGTAGGAGATGAAAAATACATACAATAAGGCTATACGTGACACAGGAGAATGGACCTTAGGCAAACATGGAGCACTTATTAATATACAGTAGTAGCCTATGTGTGTGTCTTTATGTATGTCATTTTTTTCTTTTTATTTATATATAAGCTTGTGTTAGTATTTCTACTTTATGGAATACTTCAGAATTTATTAATATCTCAAGAATTTTCAATTAAGTTAATTGAAAAAAAGACAAAAAAACAGTTCTTATATTAATGCTAATTATCATTCAAACAAGCCTCTATCTGCGTTGCTCTCTCCATGCTCCGAGTGGCTACTGTCCTTCGGTCTTGTTTAATAGCATTCTGACCTTCTCTCTGATGTTTTAAAGTGTCCTCAGGTGTGGGAGTACACTGTATTGTGTGGCACCTTTTAAGCGTGCCGGAGAAGAAAGACAGTCTGTTCCAACTGCTGTTTGGCTACTGAATATCTACCCTTTATGACACAGTGTTGTTGATATATGTGTGCAGTAGTAGCCCATGAATTATACATATAATGTTGTTGTTTTAAGACAATCATCTAGCTGTATCGGTTAAGTGACTTTACTATGGCGGATGTCAATAGGACAAGCTAGCTGATTGATAAAAAGACATTTAGCAATATTAGCAAGCGGTAGTCTTGAACAAATACAATGATTGGATTTCGATAAACGTTCACCAGTGCATTTAAATCTCTCTGACAATGCATTACATAGCAAATTAGAATAGAGGTTGGAAGAAAATAAAGGTATGTATGCCACACATATGTTTACGAGTAGTTCTATTCTCCCTGTGAATCTAAGTTTGTGTTAAGGGGCAGTGCAAACTTCACTCAAAGTTTATACTCAGTACGTGATCACAGGTATGTGATGAAACTACATCCATCTATATTCAGTGAAACCGGTCGGAGACACCCCTCTGCACTGTCCTTATAAGAAATGTTAATTGGAATTTTTCGAATGCAACTATTGCCCTGTATTTCATCACTTGTGTTAACATAATATATTCATGCTCAGGTTACCTGGTCAGTCAGGAGACTGTCATTGCAAACCAGCTGCAACAAGGTGAAATAAACTCATAATATTGCCGCTCTAGAAACTGTCATGTGAAGTAGTTTGAGCTTGAAGATCACCTTGAAATACATATTGAAAATAAATATGATTTAGTAACATTGTTTGAACAGACCTTTGCACATACCTTTTTTGTACATCTCTTGCTACCTAGATACAGTTGATTAGATCAGAAATATCGTCAGTATTATCATATTAGAATACATTAATAGTAGTTCTGATCCAAAAAAAATATCAAACTGTCTCTGGCAGTATTGTGACGTATACTGTACTGTAGGTCACACAGAGTTTGACGAAGGCTACAGCCCGGAACACATTCATACACATTTGACAAAGACAACTGCCCGTTAGCCGAAGTGCTAGCAGAAACAGCACAGACGAGGGTGTCCATGTTGCCCTGTCCTTACCTTCTGTGACTGCCATCTGTTTCCCCCTCTTCCTTTCACTTCACAATTTACAATTCAATTTATAATTTACATTCATTGTTGATTCTGGGCTTTTATAGCTCTAGCGGTTTGCGTTTGAAGCCATATTTACCAAAGCAATTTACATAACATTAAAAACTAATTCTCTGCATGGGCTCCCAGTCTGCAGCTTGGTTTGCTTTGGCCCCGCGCTTTGGGTCCTATTTGGCATGGTTTGGTATTCTAAAAACCAGACCCATCCTGCCAATGCACTTACACAGATCTTGAGTCCGCGTCCATTTCAACATGGAATCCACCGTCCCCATCCAAAAAAAAAAAAACTCTTGGGAGGTGTGAAGGTTGTCGCATCCAAAAAGTGACTTTCCACAAACCCCCATGTGAACTGCAACTGTGGGGAGCCCATCTGTCACATGGAAAGGAGGCAGCATTCACACAGACACAGCCACACACACACACACACACACACACACACACACACACACACACACACACACACACACACACACACACACACACACACACACACACAGAGCGACACACATACACAAACTGTCCTGCTGAGGTAGGGGAAACGGCTGATTATCCCCTGTGTGAGTGTCTGTGTGTACGCAGTGAAGCAATGCAAGGGCATAGCAGGCAGCTGGGACTCCATCTTTGCCCCAATTGGAAAAAGTAGCGTAGCAACTGTCATCAGATGCACACATACACCCACACAGACACACACACACACTTAACATAGAGTATATTAAAACACACTATGCAGTATTTTTTTTTCACAAATAAAAAATATGGGTAGACAAGCATATTTCATACTGATACTCTTCATTCACTTCTTTCTTTCTTTGTCTGTGTAAATAGAAGGTGTGTGTGTGTGTGTGTTTGTGTGTGTGTGTGTGTGTGTGTGTGTGTGTGTGTGTGTGTGTGTGGGTGTGTGTGCGTGCATGTGCGTTACACAAGACGACCCAAGTGCAGTGTGTCAATTAGGATCCTCACAAAACATCAAGGCTATACATTCCAAGCACCTCCTCGCCCTCATGTGTCTGTTACACACATGTACGCAGCTCCTGTCTGCCCCTTCAGATGCATACACACAACACACACACACACACACACACACACACACACACACACCCACACACACACACACACACATGTTAAAGCCAGCAGACCATGTAGCCCATTATTAAAAAGCCCAGTGACCTCCATCTAAACAGGCCTAAATCTGAATTGTATTGCTGATGAGAAAACACTCATCCTTCACTGTGTGGTTGTCACCTCATTAAACAAGAAGCTATCCCAATCAGTGCATCTCTTCCTCTCTCAAGCTTCATGCTCTCCTCCTTGTCCAATACTGTGAAGTGGAATGCCATGATAATAAGGGAAAATATATACTACTGACGCAGACTGATTTAGATACTTAAACAATGGATATGATAGCAAGTACCAGTGAGATCCATCATTTGGAAATCTGTATATCTTTATAGGCTGATGATTTGTCTGTGTTTTTAAGGTAACACAAAGCTGTGGAGACACGCTATTTGACAAATTAAACTCTTAAACCAGCACTCCAGGTTTGCGCAAATGTAAATGTGGTTAAAACTTGGTCAATATGTCCATACATATTATTTTTTTTTTTTTTTTTTAAGCATTTTCAAGCTTTATAAGATAGTACAGCGTTGAAATGGGGAGACAGACAGAGAGAGAGGGTGGATGACATGCAGTGAAGGTCCGCGGGTCAGATTTGAACCCGCAACCACTGCAAAGAAGGCTGGAGCCAATATGGTACGTGCTCTATCCACTACGCCACCGGAGCAACCCATGTCCATACATGGTACCAAGATAACATTGTTCACATCAGCCATACAGTTACAAGGCAGATTTTAGCTACTCTGTGAAAGTTGAAAAAATTAAAAGTGAACACCACAAAGCTGTTTCTTCACCTGAAACAGTTGATGTTGGTGGTGTTTCCTTGTCTGCGCTGGCATGTGTCTTTGGCACAGTTTGCAGTGCACACAGCTCTGTTTACTGTCTGATGGTAAAACAGTCAAAATATCTCCAAGCTACTGCAGTTGAGACCCTTTCTAGTTGATGACATCACGCTGTTTTTAGCTAGTCTTAGGCACTGCTGTGTTTCCTTCAGTGTGACTGTCACTCCTTGCATAGACCCCACTCTTTACTCTCCCTGCCCAGCCGCAGACAGATGCAATGAGAGAGGCTTTAGCTTGTGAACATCGTTGAGGATTTAACAGCTAAAGGGCCAGATATTTCCCTCAGGAGTTGGCGGGGATCAAAACTTGGCTAAAAGGTAGAGTGGAAATTGGTTTGGATTACAGTCATCAGGTGGCCTGCGGCAAAGCTCCAAAGGAATGCTAATGGTGCTCTGTGTCTGCTCAATGTGTAAACTGACAACTGGCTCTTAACACATTTTGATTCGTACACTGAACAGCATGTAATACTATGTCAATTATACGTTTACAGCTTGTGGTAGCTTCAAATGTTGATACATAATGGATAGTGCAGGTTGAAATGACCTGGTAAAGTTAGGAGATAGTTTCAGTTACACCCAGTGTAGCATCAGGTCACTATTAGAGTCCAAATTGCCCATTATTTCGGGATAATTGGAGGGGGAGATGTTTCTGTACACACACCGCACACAGACACACACACACACACACACACACACACACACACACACACACACACACACACACACACACACACACACACACACACACACACACACACGTCTCTGTATGTTAACAAGGGTCCACCCATACCTCAACACCTCACAAAGTTAATCTTAACGGTCACCCACCTGACTGTCTTTCCTTGCCTTTCCCACACCTGTCAGCTTGTTATGGTCCACCTTGGCAGCTAGTAAGCACATATCCAGGTATTATTGGTGTCACTCGTTGGCACATTTCAGCCCTGTATAGGTCATTAAACATTGGCAGTGTACATGATGCTGTCAGAAAAGCAATGTGCTAAAACTGTAGTCTCTAAAGTATTTCCCTTTTCGGAACAATTGCCCATTATTTCCTTCGATATCCCTACAGAGAAACATTTGACAAATAAACCCCAAGTCAAGCTATACGCACCTAAACGAAAGTACAAATATATTCTCACACTCTGTTTTGTAGGAAGTTAGATGAGAGCAATACCATTCTCAAAAGGGATTTCTCGTTGCAAACTGCAATATATAAAAAAAACATCAACATCAAAAAGTGCCTCCACTAGCTATTTCTTGTCTAACTGTGCCATGACTGTATGGATTACACAAACAAGTTACAACATGTTAATAAGTGGGCTTTCATATAAAGTTTGGAACTGTCTCCCCTTTATCAATGCTATGCTAAGCTAACCCATTCTCAGTTCTGGCTTCATACACTATGTACTGTGTAGCTTCTTGGTGCTGAGTCACCCATCTAATTCTTTGGAAAGGTATTCAATATTTGAACAATTGGGAAATTATAAGCACATTACCCAAAATGTCCAACTACATTATTTTTATAATTTATTCAGCTCATTCAAATGCAAATGTGGACCTATCAAGATTTTTAACACTTCCTTTAAAGCTGCAGGCACATTAGAACACCTGTGGAAAGGATGCTGTGTCCTTTCCACTAACATTTTACAGCCTCTCTTACTCATTAATTTCAACCCTGTTCCTTTCTCAAAGAAAGCACATACGCACACACACGCACGCACGCACACACACACACACACACACACACACACACACACAGCAAAAACACACACAGGAACACACACACACACACACACACACAGTCTATTTCGCACACTCTCCACCCTCCAAGGTTTCTACTTATCCCGTCTAACTTTGTCTCTCCTTCAGATGGGTCTGCCCTCCTCATCCTTCCCTTGTTATCTCTGTCTCCCTCTGTGTCTACAACTCCCTCTCTCTCTCTCTTTCTCTCTCCTTCTCTGCCTCTCTCTCCCACTCCCTTTCTCTCTCTCTCTTGCTCGTCTGATTTGCTTTTCATTAAGTCTTAATCTACGTTGGGGCTCTGCTGTGTCACGCGGTGGCTCATTGTGTAGGATTGATGTGTCGCTCGCCCCCCTCCTCCCTCCCTCCCTCTCCGGCTCGGGCCCTTATCAGCCCAGACAAACCACAGTGGCCCCTTAATGAAGGCCGCCCTTCTCTACATGCTAATTCAAAACACCAATGGATCACCTCATTGTCTCGCCGTCCAACTCAATGAGGTGCTCGGACCTTGAGAGGGAATAGGCGTGTGTGTGTGTGTGTGTGTGTGTGTCTGTGTGTGTGTGTGTGTGTGTTGTGAGGTTGTAGAAGTGTGACTATGGCCCCACGCATATCGCTATAACAAGTTATTGCTTTAGATAACAAAAAAAAAAATGGCACAAATCCAACGGGCGAACTCACCGCAAATGTCACTGTGTACCCGGAAGGCATCTTCATGTGTCCTTGAGATGCTCTGGCCTGGGAAGACTGTGTTTGCTCATAACTGTCTTATACTAATGTTAAAGGGCACACTATGACTAAGGGTGTTGGCTTAAACAAGTTTTGAGTCATATAGTTGTCTTATCAGGTTAATAATGCATGAATTATTTAAACTCTATGTATATTTACAGCCATACATACCCTGTGTCAATCGACAACTCTGTCAACTGTTGGTGTTTTATATGATGCATGGTTTTTAGGATCACTGATTGGGATTAACATAATCTGAATCAAAATCTGAGGACAGTTGTTAAATTGTCCTTCAATCAAATCCGATTAATCTACACTCACACAATATGTATTTTTGATAGAGGAAGCATTTTAAATTGGTTTTAAGAACGGTAAAGTTATAGTTTATTTCTCAAAAAGAGGTATGTTCTGTGAATCCACAGGTAAAAAAAATTGCCTTATCTTGTATAACTCTATAGGTCACATGAATGCTTTAAGTGCTGGGAGAGAGAGTCAGGGGACATGAGGACAGTAGGGAAATATATGAACGTATATGGAAGGAGAATATGATAGAAAAAGAGAGAGGACAAGACAAAGAGGTAGAGCTGCATATTATATACAGAAGATATAGAGAGCGTATAGAAGCAGAGAAAGCAATTGTGACAGAGTGAAGGGCATCGACTGTATATGACATATTTTATATTCTGTGTGCACAATGGCTGCCGATATATACCACTGGACTTATCGTGAATATGAATGATTTCAAATGTATTCCGTCTGAACTTGCAACCAAATATACACTTTCAGTTTGTGTTCATTCTTGCACCTCCTTTGGATAAAAGCGGTAGTGTTTTTACAACGCAGCTGTTGTTCCTGGGTGAGCGTACGTACCCATGACAAAGGCATTCAGAAAAACTATTAAAAAAAAAAGCATTCTTTACACTGATGGTCTCGTTTGCTGTTACATTTAATTTATCATCATCAGAGGAAAACTGTTACAGAAACATTTAAAAGTTCTTCATAGCACCTTTTAAACTACACATTTCATATCATTTTTTGATATAGTATTATAACATTATCCATATTTACAGTTCACACAAACATACCTAATCATTTAACATAGCAGTGTTAACGGCCTATTGGCTCAGGTCTTAAATGACAGTGAATTGAGTGGGATTCAAACGACTGTGTGAGTCATCTCTCCTTGGAAGCGCATCAACTGTGCATCAATCTGTCAGCGTACGGAGGGCACGGGTGCGTCGCAGCTCACTGACGAACAGCTGAACTTTTCAGTGCAATAATAACCGGCTTTATGATGAGGATTAATGGACATGTGTTGTGTTAATGATGATTGTTAATCTTCACCCCGCTGCACCCCCCATTCTCACAACACACACACACACACACACACACACACACACACACACACACTCTGATGCATACACACACACACACACACACACACACACACACACACACACACACTGATGCACAAACACACTCACACATGCATATATACACACACACACACACACACACACACACACACACACACACACACACACATGCTGACAAAGACACAGACACACACACACACACTGATACACACACACACACACACACACACACACACACACACACACACACACACACATACACACACACACACACACACACACACACACACACACACACACACACACACACACACACACACACACACACACACACACACACACACACACTGATGCACACACACACACACACACACACACACACACAGACTCTACACCCCCCTCCCAGTGTGTAATCATGGGGTATCAGTGTGTAAAGATTAGGTTGCGTACACACACACTAATCATGGGGTGTCAGATGGTCTACATGGGGTCTCTCCTGCCCTTTCTAGCTTCCTCTTTCTATCTATCTCTCATACTGTGTAATCCTGGGGTGTAATTCAGTGAATGAGTCAGTGAGGTTTAGGGTTCACTAATATTCACATCTCCAGGCCACTGTTGATTAAATACAGAGATTATCTCTGAAATGACGGGGAACAGATATCGTAAAGCTGCTTAAAGATATAGTGCGTAACTTCTGTTGCATCCATGAAGAATTCTGAGAGACCTTGTGGGTGCATCTACAGGTAAGCCTTCAGTGATGGCGCATGGATTTGTATACCTTCTGCGTTTGATTTCTTAGCAGTAGAATCAACAACTGAAACATTTCTTGGGCGCTTCTTGGGATTTTTCTGAGCTATTGCTCCAGTGGGGTGACACCAGCTTGTACACGCTGCCATACTGAGAAATTCAGAGAGAGTTTTACGGAGCTGATGGGCTTAATCGACCTTATCAACTTGTTGGTCGATGGCTTTCATGTTACCGACATTAATTCATATGAAAAAGTTACGCACTATATCTTTTAGGATTATCACCAGAGAGATAATGCTTTCTTTGCTGGAGGATTTCCTCTTTTCCTACAAGTCCTACACCAACAGCAGATGACTTATGTGAGAATCTTTAAAGTGAGATTGTTTTTTATGGCTTGTTGCGCTTTGCACCACCCTCCCTCCCTCATGCTCTGTACCTTTCTGATGATCCACTCATCCAGTTAACACATTCTGACCTCTATTATAATGTCTGATGCATCACTCAGCATCTTTCTCTTCCTCCTTTAACCCCATAGGATGAGAGCCATATTCATTTATTCATTTCTGTTTCTCCCCTCCTCTCTCCTTTATCCTCTCGACTGTAGTACAAGTGGCTGTGGATTTATGAAGCTTCGTATCATGCGCAACCTTGCAGCCCCCTCTGCTTTCACACGCATGCTTGGTCCTTCAAATCCTAGGACACTGTAGTGTAATGAAGATGGATTTTGAGGCAGAAGTGTGCATATATGTGTGTGTGTATGTTAAAGGCCATAAGAGAGACAGCATGCCAATGACTGTCTGTCTATTGGTAGGCGTCATCTGTACAAAAATATTGCACGGATTGATGAAGTGAATAGATAAAAGTGAATAATCCCTTATTGGTTCCCCTTATTAAATCTACTCTGAATGAATGAGACAATTAAAATTTGAGTTGAAGAAAAAACTCAGGCTACATCTCAACATAAAAGAGATTGACATTTTCTTTGTATATATTTGCTGGCTTTCACCTTTCATTATGTTGCGGTGAATCCTTTGTCATGGCTCATTTCACTTTTATATGAAAAAAAAACCACAATCACAATGTGCACTGGACAACATCTACTTCAGTTTCACTCGCCACTGGTTCGTGTTGCTGACTCCAGATCAGTTGATCAGTCACGACGGTGCGAAGAATGGCCAAGATTACCAATGTTTTTTTCAAAAGGCAGTCTCACCAATAAGCAGCTTACACACATTTTCCATTTTTACTCCATAGAAAGTTCTATTAAAGCTTTGCAGCTGCATGGTGTGGAGTTGCTGACTCCTGCAGTACCAGCCCGGGCTGTGATCACTCAAGGTCAGAGTGTATACGCTCCTCTACCACTACTGCACAACTAAAACAACCCCAGTCCTCTATAGGGATGGCACATATTGCCCCCTGTCTCACCACAATACAACTATTTTTATCCTTGATAAATGTGGGAGAACTTGGGGATCCACTCCAAATTTAAACTGAAGTAGAATACACATGCACAACGCTAGAAGGAGAATCAACGCAAACACTTAAAGATACAATACGTACATGTTTTCATGTGAATTAATGTCGGTTACATTCAAGCCATCGCCAAACGAGTTGACACAAAGTTGATTAAGCCTTTCAGCTCCACAAAACTCTCTCTTTATCTCTCAATTTGACTTTAATATGAAAGTGCTATAACTTCACATTCAAACCAACAGGCCAATTGACTTTTTAGAAATCTTCCCCTTCTTTGCTCAACTATAATATATCGTTTGTTTTAGAAGGCTTGGGATATTTGAACTCTCATTAAGTTTAATCAGGATTTCTTCTTCACCAATGGGAAAACAGACACCAGCTGCTCAATTTTCAGCTGGAGAACAGTATGAGAGTATGGACACACAACATTAGACACAGGTGGTGACGCACGCACACACACACACACACACACACACGCACGCATGCACGCACACACACACACACACACATATACCATAGAGGCTGCAAACGGTGCCACAGGGACATTTTGAAGGAGCTCTCTCTAAGGAGAAAAGGAGAGGGAATGAGAGCGTCTGTGTCTTTTCATTTTTATATGTGACAGAGGCAGAGCGAGCAGAGTGAAAATGTCAGCATCCTTGTGTGTAGCTCACTGTTGAACCACCGTTTCACATTTAGAAATAGGGAGAGAGTGAGTCTCGCCCTTAGGTTCTTTATTTTTCCACTTCCTGCCTCTCCATCCAGGGTCAAAGCTGTTATGGTTTGGCCCGGATGACTAGTTCTACTTCAACCTTTCAGAGTTAGCAGAAAACAGATTAATAAAGAAACTAAATGAAAAACACTAAAATTAAGAAAAAAAACATGAAGTAGATTTTTTTTTAAATGTTCTTTTTCTAAAACTGATTTGTCCTAGAAAGCAGCATTTTGAGTATTACAATCAGTATATAAACCTTGAGATAACTAAATGTTATTTATTTTGCAACTGGTTAACACGCTCTATATCTTAAGCTCTCAACACATGGATACATTGGTGGGAAAATCCTCATGTATCAGCTGTGTGATTTGCAAAACATATGTGATATGTTTCTTTGACCTGCTTCCAGTCAGTGCAGTCTGGAATATACTTTTTTTTTTTTACTTAATTCCCACAAACGTTGGACAAATAGGTACAATATAGTATGCTAACAAGAAAATCAAGTTGTTAAGGTGTACTGTTGTTCACGCATTTACCTTAAAAACAAACCCAGATGAAATGAACTGTGTTTGAGGAAGCTCATTGTGTTACAGGCTTCTGACTACAAGAGGAATAGAAGCTTCAGCTCTATCAAAGTTACTTGGAACATACAAAAAAACTATATATAGTACATACATACAGTACTGCCTGCCTACATACGTACATAGGCCTACACTTCGAACAATTTTTAAAGCCGACCTCTCAATGACACTATACTGTATGCTTGTTGCTGGAGTATGATAGTGGATGTGCTATTGAGGTGGATGGTAATGGATACAATGTATTAAGTCATAACCCATTCTTGTCAGTCTGGATCAAGGTATCATCGTATACCACAATAGTAATGGTATTATACCATCACAGTTATCTCTTTGAGAGCTGCAGGTATCCTAAAGAATATTTACCCATGATGCATTTGCCTGGAGAGTGAGTTATTGGTATTCCAGCTCATGGAAATACAGCATAAATGACCCAAATGATATGCAGATTAATTTAATATTTAGAGAAGAAAAATGTGTTAATGACGATTGAGATGCCAACCCAATTTCACAAATACGTAAGGGATAAAGTATAGCGAACGGGTCACTTGCTAGAAATAAAGACCGACAAGCTGAACAGGAGCCCGACGCGCAGCGGAGGGCTCTTGTTCAGCTTGAAGGTCTTTATTTCTAGCAAGTGACCCGTTCGCTATACTTTATCCCGCTTATTACATGGCTACTACAAAAAATAAAGCAATTTATTGAAGCAACATGTTGTTTTAACAGCCAAAAACAGTCCGCTACACGGTCGGAACTCACTCAGTAGCAACGGTTACTATGTCAAGCTGCGGCCAACCTAGAAGAGTTTAACAAAAAACAACTTGTTTCCCCAGCAACCCTGAGACCTTGTCTAATAACTGGAATAGTCATTGCAAACCCACTAGGTTCTTATGTAACTAAAACGTTGTTCAGTACGCCAGTAAATAGGAACGACCAAGGATACGACCTAGTAACGGGGGAACAGTCTGCTCGCCCCGCTAGACTGTCTGCTTCAGCTGACTGAAGGCTCCGGCTCAGCTGTTAGCCACAGAGCTACTGTTTTGCTAACACAACTCAAGACTCGCACACTCTACAAATAATAATTCTAATCGGCCAATATGTTTAACAAGAGCTCCATCTAGCTAACAAAGCATTATCCCCCAACATAAATAACACAATTCACGGAGAAAATGACAGCGGAACATATACATTGCGGGCTGCAGCCTGAAGTTACTGTAGCTATAGGCTAACTGTCAATATGCGGCCAAACGTACTCACGTCGTGTTGACTGGAGTCCTGTCGGACATTAACCATGACTCCTGTGTTCCCTGCTCTCCTGATACATGCACAGTCTTGTTGAGAAAGTATTCCATTGTTTTCTGAACGAGTAGCAGCCCTGTTTGTGGACGTCTATCTATCAAAACTATGACGCAGGTCCTTAGCAACGGCCCTTGACAGCGGTCTGCTAGCTGGAAATAACAGACCTGTAGAATGCTGTGATTTACATAGGATTCTCAAAGTGCCATGTAATAAAATTATTGAACACAGCCTTCTGATGTGAAGATTGTTTCGCTAATGCCTCATCTGTATCATTATGTATTTGGCGTAATGTTGTGGCTGCTGGTCAATCAATAATAAGCCAACTAGATTGAATTGCTTGATTAATCAGTAAATGCATTTGATAGTGTTTATTCCAGTGAACGCTTTGAATGCTGCATCGCTGTGATAAGCCCTTTGCACTGCCTCCCAGACAATTTGCTCTAAATGCAGATATATTTTCGTGGTCATTTGGCTGACGCGTGTTATTTGGCTGCTATAGAAGCATTGATCAAGCTTATTATCATAGAAATTACCATCGAAGACCTGTCCCTCCTATCATGTCTATATCTATTCACACGTGCAATGCATGTGATCACAGAATGAATGAATGCAAAGGTCCCAAGCGAAACATATATCCCTTGAACACAGTTAATGTTAATAGGCTAAATTCATAGCAATTCTTTAGCTTTTTTTACAGTCATTGCTCAATATTGATAGAAATGGGATATTTTTTAATATATTTGGAGCACAAGCTAAACCGTAAGATGAAGCCCATATGTTTCAGCACAGCGGAGTTAGTGTGACATTTAACACAAGTCTCAATTACTCCATTTATTAGGTAATTATTTCCAAGGCACTGATAATCCTCTCTTGCCTTCTATCGCGCCAAGCGTACGCTTGGTTCCCAATGACTTCAGTTGAGAATATTGATTTGAATGTGGAGAATGCCTGTTTCGAACCCTTTTCTAAATCTGTGGGCTCACCAACCATGGAAAGAAAAATAACACAGTGTTCTGTCGCTCGCTGTGAAAATGTCATTACACCAGCTGTCTCAGGCCCAATGCCCACACACACACACACACACACACACACACACACACACACTCTGAATGACACAGAGCTGGCGCATCGTGGGAGGATTTTCTAATAAGATGTTATGCCGAAATCCCTACCATCTACAGTAAGTGGAGTCATGATGATAAATAGTACGTAATAATGAATTTAGGTTTCAGTTTTGGTTGGTGGGAGCTCAACATCTGCTGTGCGTAGATAGAGATGTCTAGTCCATGCAAAACTACCGTGTCTGCTTAATATGACTAATGGATTAGATTAAGCAGGGATGATACGAATGTGCTGTGTGTGTGTGTGTGTGTGTGTGTGTGTGTGTGTGTGTGTGTGTGTTGGGATGGGGTGGAGCAGAGAGAGAGCTCGTGTTTGAAAGGCTTTTTTGCTAATTTTCCCAAGAGTGTGTGTGTGAGCGTCTGTGTGCATGCGTGTGCAATAAATCTGCATTAATTAAACGTGAGAAAATATTCATCTTCCCAAAAATCTGGCAAAAGGAAATATATGAAGGTGTTAACAAATGGCTCAAGTGATTCTGCACATATTTTTCTTGTTACGCGTCCAACATCTTCATGAGTTATTTTCTACCATAATGCCGTTTTTGTTCTGCAATGCATTACTTTAACAAGAGTTTGACATAATCACTGTTAAGGCTTTTTTTAAGGTGTCAGCTTGACTACAATGCTGTAAATGGAGTGAATATAATGGTAACCTGGGGTTTGAAACAAGCTATAGGTGACAGTATTTGTGGCAGCGAAGCCATTATTAAATGATGGTTTATACACATTCATACAACATCCTGAGACATATAATATCCATAATATCAAAGAAAAACTAAATCTGTCACCAAAGCTTCTCTTTTGCAGCTTTTAAAACACATTGTTCTTATTCATTTAACAGTCAGTGTCATCCAACTCCGCCTTAAAAGCCTTCCTGTAATCTGTGGGTTATAGCATAATTAAAACAAACATGCTAACATTTTGAATAATGTAGTTGTATGCCCTCTTGACCTCCTGGCAAATGGAGGTGATCAATATCAATTTAGTCTGTGGACGTGTTTAGCCCAAGGGCGGGGCGGCACATGCGGAATTACAATTTCAAAAACTATCTTATAGGACAACAAACAAGCATATTTTGCCCCAAAATGTCTTTCTTTGAAACATGACTTTGTGTAGTGTTAAAATAAAACCATATATGAGTAACACAGTTTCCATCTACTAGGCCTCAGGGCTGTTTGTGATTTGACGATGTCTGATGTTCATAGTGCATTCTGGATTTAGGATCATCTTTCACTTAAACTTCAGTCACATCATCATGGGACTGTTTTACTGCCGAGGGTAAGAGGAAAAAAAACTTGACAAATGTAGTAAATGAGAGCGCAACGAACCGTGAACTAGACATAAAGTCACAGCGTTATTATTATACTGACTAAAGTGTATATCCATCTGGTCTGCTGAACTTCAAGCTTCCACTTTAATGTCCTTTTATTTCCTGAGGCAAGGAATCCTCATGACAGCATCTACAATCCTCAGAAACCCGCAGGCAGAGCAGTGAGCAAGACTTTATGCATGATAGCCTCTGTTAGCCATTGTTACAGTACAAGTGTGTGTGTGTGTGTGTGTGTGTGTGTGTGTGTAAAGGGGATGCCCTGGAGTTGTGTCACACGCTGTGGGCTTATCTGCTCTCAACCTCTTTTCCCTTTCATCGCTCTTGTCCTTGTCATTGCTTGCTCTGTTCTCTGTCACTTTCTGTTACTTGATTGGTGTTGTGGGCTCTGAGAAAAATCACAGAGCTGTATTTTAAAGCTATGATGCGTAACTTTTTCCACACACATGGATTTGGGTTACATTCAAACCATCGCCAAAGTAAGTTGAAACAAAATTGATAAAGTCTTATCAGCTCCACAAAACTCTCTCTGTATTTCTCAGCATGGCAGCGTTTTCAGACAAATGAGATGTGATAGTTATTGAATCTTGCCAATGGTATTTTGAAATAAATTAATACATAATTTCTCTATCTACTGATCAGTAATCTAGTGCAACAAAAAGCCTACAAATTGAGACTTATTACACATTGAATATGCATCTGAAATATGATGCATTAATGGCACAATTTACCATATTACCATATCCATATATATATTAGCATACAAACTGCAAAAAATCCAAGTCCCCAAGGAAGGATATGCTTCTCTGGAAGGATGAACAGTGATTATATGTTATGAAATATCTGCATTTATGAAATTTTAAATATGAGTGCAGCAGAAAAAAACACACAGCTGCCTCTCACTGTAGCTAATGGCTTTCAAGAGCTGTAGAGAGAGGAATGGAGGTCACAGTGCCACCCCCTCCTCGTCTCCGGGATTCCTCTGCTTTCCTTGCCCCAGTTAACCACCGAGTGTGTTCTGCCATAATGACTTAGAACTGAGCTTGTGGAGAAGGCAGGGTGTGTACAGTACTAGACAAGAGGCTGATGAGGTGTAAATGATTATCTCATTGGTGTGTCGCTTGACCATACTAAGTCTCACTCACTTTATACAGCATATTTTTTTTACTTCACCTTTATTTTACTGGCAAGCAACACAAGTTAGTATTAATATTGACAAACAACACAAGTCACATAGGAGAAGTGAAGGTTGTAGAATACAGTAGACATGAACTGCAATTTAAAATGACATCAAATGCAACTTAAATACCAAAACTGAAATTGGCAATGAGAACACAGACAGCAATCAACAAGTATAACATGAGCGGTGCCCATATAAGTAGCCTATATGGATGAATAAATGTGTCCTTGGGGAACTAGGATGTAGAAAAGCAACTGTATAGATCAGTGAAGATGGTGGAGATGGCTATTTTGAACGATAAAATGGTTCCAATCTCTCATGCTAGAATTCTGTAGACACTGCAGAGGGTTTAAATGTGTTGCTTGAGGCCTGTCTTTGCTCTAACTCATTCATAGTATTAGTTGAATCATGGGAGCTGTCATCACCATCACCGCTTCCACAGATCTGATATAGCTCACCTATTGCCCCGGCCTGGCCCTTGCGTGATCCCATCTTAACTATGTGCCCTCTAGGCTATGGGTGCACACTAGGCCTCACTCTCTTCCCTCATAATTACCCTTAACCTCATTCCACTTCTACACTTCTTGCCCCTGTTGTCTCTTATGTGACTGATTTCCAGTGGCGTGCCCAGACGTTTTGGGGGGCATGTGCTCAGTGCAAAAAAAGGGCACAATATATTCTATCGATGAATGACCAAATAATTTTAAGGTCACTTGTACAACCCCCCCCCCCCCCCTCCTCCTCCCCCCTGGCCTAATGACTTTTAATACCCGGCCACACATACAGTGTTTCTCACAGGACTTTGGGAGACTGTGTTTGGGACCCTGGACCTTCTAGGGGGGTCCCGTGAGAAAAATTTGCACCTTTTTAAGTAAAATTCATCCATCTGGTGCACTTTGAGAAGAAAACTAAGGCTATATCACCTGTGTCAATGTGGGCTATTTAGTACTATTTTCTGGAATTATTTGGAGACACAGAATTACCAAAAAGCAGAAAGTATTTTTTTTTTTAAATAATCCTGTTGTAACTAGCTGGCATCGCCAGAATGAATATAAGCTCCTCGGGGCTTCCGTAGCGGGTTGGTTGACTTCCTGATATGACCAGTAGATGTATGCCGTGATATGTGCCATACCGATAAAGTCATTAACGATCACTACGCCTCCAGTATTCTTCATTTACAACCCGGCCGCCCGCCTGTATTGGGCAGAAGTTACCACATATTTTTGGCGACGAGGAGAACGGGTATTTTTGGACGTGTCGTTCCGTTGTTGTTGTTAGCGTGCTCGGAGGCTAACTAGACGGCTGTCTACATGAGCAGTGACGACGAGGGACCTCGAGTGCAAATGGCTGTATTCGGGACTATCAGTGAATTTGTGGAGGGAAACGAAGACTGGCCGGAGTATGAGGAAAGGTTGGGACATTTTTTCCTTGCTAATGGGATTACAAATGAGGCTAAAAAGCGCTCTATTCTCTTGAGTGCGTGTGGAGCAAGGACTTACAAGCTGATAAGGAACTTGGCCACACCGCGGAAACCAGGGGAGATCCCGTATGATGAACTTGTCCTGCTCGTGGGGAACCACCACAATCCGAAACCGTCTGTGATAGTCCAGCGATTTAAGTTTCACAGCTGTTTCCGGAAGCAAGGTCAGTCTGTTGCCAACTTTGTAGCCGAGTTACGGCAGCTCTCGGAGCATTGTGACTTCGGGGCAGTTTTGGATGATATGCTCCGTGACAGATTGGTGTGCGGGATAAATAATGATGCCATACAGCGCCGCCTGCTGGGGGAAACCCCTCCATTGATTTTTAAGAAAGCCCTAGAGATTTCCCATGGCATGGAAATGGCAGCTAATAATGCAAGAGATATCCAAAAAGGGAACGGGGCGCAGCAGGCAGTGGCAGTGCACCAAGTCAGGAGAGAGACTGATAAATCGGCAAGGCGGGTGGAATGTTTTCGGTGTGGAGGGGCACACTATGCAAATGACTGCAAATTCAAAGATGCTGTTTGCCATGCATGTAACAAAAAGGGACATTTAGCTAAAGCGTGCGGGAGCTCAAGAGGACAGGAAAAAAAACTAAATCCTCAGGCAGCCACACACCACCTTGACGGAGAAACAGAGGAAGCTGAGTGTTCCTATAACATGTTTGGAGTGGAGACAGATGAGGAACCGCCTGAACCCTATTATGCCACAGTCACGGTAGAGGGGCAAGACATCAAGTTTGAGATTGATTCAGGTGCCACAGCGTCTGTCATCAGCGAGGAGACCTACAGGAGGACATGGGGGTCTAATCTACCTCCCCTCAGGTCGTCAAAGCTCAAACTCAGGACTTATACTGGACAGCCTATACCACATTTAGGGGTGCTATCTGTGGACATTTCAGCCGAGGGACAGAAGGCAACGGCCAGGCTGGTGATCGCTAAAGGCAGAGGGCCCAGTCTTTTGGGCCGTGATTGGCTTCGCAAGATCCGACTGAACTGGCATGAAGTTAAGTATGCACACACAACAGAGGATGTTCTGCAGCGGTACAGGGACGTGTTCAGGGATGAGCTGGGCACGCTAAAGGGCGTAAAAGTGAGACTCCATGTTGACCCTGAGGCCACGCCACGGTTTTTCAAGCCCAGATCGGTGCCGTATGCCATGAAAGGCAAAGTGGAGGAGGAGCTTGAACGCTTACAGAAGCTGGGTATCATTGAGCCCATCCAATTTTCAAGGTGGGCGGCCCCCATTGTTCCAGTTTTGAAGCAGGACAAAACGGCTAGGATATGTGGGGACTATAAGCTCACAGTAAATCAAGTCTCTAAGCTGGACGTGTACCCATTGCCACGGGTGGATGACCTGTTTGCAACTCTGGCAGGGGGTAAACTATTCACAAAGCTGGACATGAGCCAGGCTTACCAGCAGCTCCTTCTCGACGAGGAGTCAAAAGAGTATGTCACTATCAACACTCACAAGGGGTTATTCAAATACAATCGCTTGGTGTTTGGAGTGGCGTCGAGCCCCGCCATTTTCCAGAGAACAATGGACACTGTACTGCAGGGGATTCCACATGTAGCAGTGTACTTGGATGATATCTTGATCACAGGGGCCACAGAGGCGGAGCATCTGGCTAACTTAGAGCAGGTGCTGAAGAGATTCTTGGATGCAGGGCTGCGGTTAAAGCGCAGCAAATGTTCATTCCTGGCGCCGAGTGTGACTTATTTGGGACACAAAATCACAGCTGAGGGGCTCTGGCCGCTGGAAGACAAAGTGAGAGCTATCAAAGAGGCCCCCAGCCCTAAGAACGTTGCTGAACTCAGGTCGTTTTTAGGCATGGTGAATTATTATGGCAAGTTCATGCCTGACCTCTCAAAGGTGCTGTCTCCACTGTACAAGCTGCTGCACATTGACACAAGGTGGCAGTGGCGTGATGAGCAAGAGGCAGCATTCAAAAAAAGTAAAAGAGCTCCTCTACTCCGCGCCGCTGCTTGTTCACTATGACCCAGCTAAGGAGATCACCCTTTCATGTGACGCCTCACCATATGGCGTCGGGGCAGTGCTCTCACATGTAATGGAGGACGGCTCAGAGAAGCCCATTGGTTTCGCGTCACGGACACTGACGGCAGCCGAGAAGGGGTATTCACAGCTGGACAAAGAGGGTTTGGCCATTGTGTTTGCTATTAAGCGCTTCCATCAGTACATTTATGGTCGTGCATTCACAATTTATACAGACCATAAACCACTAATGAGCCTGTTCAGTGAAATCCGATGCATCCCACCACTAGCGTCAGCCAGGATACAGCGTTGGGCGCTCACACTGTCAGCCTACCAGTACACTATTGTCTACAGAGCGGGTAAGGATAATGCCAACGCAGATGCACTAAGCCGGCTGCCTTTACCGGACACACCCGCTGATACATTTGTGCCGCCAGAGACGGTGTTTTCATTGGAGAGACTGTCAGAATCACCTATCAAAGCGACTCAGGTCAAGCAGTGGACAGAGAGGGACCCAGTGCTATCCCGAGTTAAGACGTTCCTTCTCCAAGGATGGCCCAGTTCGGTAGAGGAAGAGGAACTGAAGCATTATGCCAAACGCAAAACAGAACTGAGCCTGCAGGATGGCTGCATCTTCTGGGGTGCTAGAGTCATCGTGCCTCCCCCTGGACGTTCACAGATCATAGAGGAAATACATGAGACACATCCAGGGGTGTCTCGAATGAAAAGCCTTGCAAGATCCTACGTCTGGTGGCCAAAAATGGATCAGGATCTGGAGAGCAAGGTAAAATCATGCACACAATGTCAGATCAATCAAAACATGCCTCCACCTGCACCATTGCACCCATGGGAATGGCCAGACCGTCCCTGGTCTAGGCTACATTTGGACTTTGCTGGGCCCTTCATGGGGCAGATGTTTCTTATAATGGTGGATGCGCACTCTAAATGGATAGAAGCCCACATAATGAGCAACATTACAGCTCCCACAACCATCGACAAGCTCAGGGCAGTGTTTGCAGTCCACGGGCTGCCTGACACAGTGGTCACGGATAATGGCACATCGTTCACCAGTGAGCTATTCAGTGAGTTCATGCAACAGAATGGCATTCACCACATACGGACAGCTCCTTTTCACCCAGCCTCGAATGGTTTGGCTGAGCGGGCCGTGCAGACAGTGAAGGAAGGCCTGAAGAGGATGACAGGGGATTCTCTCAGCACCCGGCTTTCACGTTTCCTGTTCAAATACCGCCTCACGCCACAGACTACAACTGCACGCACGCCAGCAGAGATGCTCATGGGGCGTAGGCCTAAGTCAAAGTTGGACCTGCTGCGCCCAGACATGAAGGCAAGGGTGGAGAGAAAGCAGGTGAAGCAAAAGGAATTGCATGACCAACATGCACGAGAGAGACAGTTAAAACCCGATGACAGAGTCTATGTGAGGAACTTCAGCAACATCAGCAAGCAGCAGTGGCTACCTGGGATCGTTCTTGAGCAGAGTGGTCCAGTTTCCTATGTTGTCAGGCTGACGGACGGACGCATTTTCCGTAGGCATCAAGACCATGTGCGCCTGCGCTATGACACAGACTCTGAAACAGGCAGTGCCACAAGTGTTCCAGGGGTGGGACAGACGATTGAGGAAGCATGTCTTCCAGTGACTTTGCCAGAAAGAGAGCCACATGCAGAGGTGTCTGTGTCACCTGAAGAGGATGGACATTCTCACATTGACCCACAGTCTTCCCCCAACTCACCAACACCAGGTCCACCCAGAACCCCCTCACCACTAGTGGTAGCTGTGGAGTCAGAGGGGGAATTGCGCAGGTCGCAGCGCACTCGCAGACCTCCAGATAGACTTCAAATGTGACTGTTATTCAGGTGTTCTTAGTTCTTAACTGTGCTAAGGTACCAGTATATGTTTAGAGGTATGCCAGTCATAACACCATTGATGTTTTCTATATTGGGGGGAATGTTGGAAGTTAAAGGGGGAGAAGTGTTGTAACTAGCTGGCATCGCCAGAATGAATATAAGCTCCTCGGGGCTTCCGTAGCGGGTTGGTTGACTTCCTGATATGACCAGTAGATGTATGCCGTGATATGTGCCATACCGATAAAGTCATTAACGATCACTACGCCTCCAGTATTCTTCATTTACAACCCGGCCGCCCGCCTGTATTGGGCAGAAGTTACCACAATCCCTTATCCCGAAGCTCCTCTCTTTGAAGGCTTCGTGTGTGTGTGTGTGTGTGTGTTTAATTGGCTGAGCAGAAAAGGGTCATCCGCCTGGTGAATAGAGGCATCCGTGTGCAAATAACATTTTACTACTATACGTTAAAGACATATGCTCCAGGCCCACACACACACACACACACACACACACACACACACACACACACGCTCACCCTCATAATCACACACACACACCATACACACACACACACACACACACACACACACACACACATACCTTTAGGCCACACTTTAACTCCTTGTCTCCTGTGGATTACTGCCTTTTGTTGGCTAAGTGCTCCTTCATTCAGAAGCAATTAATTATGAATAGGAGATCAATTGAGTTCTCCGCCTCCCCACTGCAGGCAGAGGAAAGTCACACCTCTAAGTTTCTGTCCAAAGGCTCCGCAGGGAAATTCAACTAGTAGAGTTTTTTGTTGTTGTTTTTTGTCTGTTCTTTAAGGAACGCAGCCCCCATTTAAACTGGCCACATGTAATATTCACTCACACAATTGGACACAAATGAATGGCTGTTGATTTATGTCTTTTCCAACTCTATGTTTAAAAATAAGGACATTGTCAGCTATTCAAATAAAACTATACTTGTATTTACATATAGATAGATATAGATAGATAGATAGATAGATAGATAGATAGATAGATAGATAGATAGATAGATAGATAGATAGATAGATAGATAGATAGATAGATAGATAGATCCTACACATTTTGTATGTGCTGACATACTGCACATTTTCAGCTAGGGCAATAATGCACGTTTATCGGATATACTGTAGTGTGCACATCTAAGTGCCCCTTCAGCCTGTTATATTAGGAGCATTACATCACAGACACTTGATTCTACTGGCTGTAAAATGGCATTGTTCATCGTTTTTTATACCGTCAGTGTGTGAACATTTGGGGAGTCATATCAGCATGTTTATGGAGGTGACAAGAGTGCCCCTGGCCAGCTTAATAGCAACACTTATTGGGTGTCGGCACATTTAGCACTTGGGGAAGAATAGCTCTTTAGAAATGCATTAAGGAGAGCTGTCATTCTAAGATGGAGGTGGACAAGACATTGTGTTAATAATGATGAACGATGCACCTGCACTGGCCTTTCAGTCTTTATTATTGCACCACGCCAAAACAGCGTCTTGAATATTCCCTCATGAGCTATCGTCACTTAGCGCCATGCTATCTGACGTGATGATATTCAGGCTGTCAGTCTGCACTCACCCATGCACAGATTCATTTGTTCGCTGAGCGGCTGGCTGTGTTGTAATATTTTATCATTATATCATATATTTTGATGATCGCGGTGTGACCATGGAGAAGAGTCTTTAGTCATATAGTCCTCCAGACACAGCCAAGGTCCTTGTCTTGAAGTGGTTGTAGGGTGGGAAGGACTGAGTAACAAATCCCTTGTTTCGCACTCAACCTCTGATGCATAAAAGTTGTATCTGCTTTTTGTGAGATTATTTGAAGGTTTGCTCTATTACATAGTACCAAGTTAAGTTTGAAAATCATTCTGTCCGGTGGAGCGAATGTACTATATATTTCAGTTAAAGGTGGAATCATGGGCGGTGGGGGGGCACTCTTGGTTTAATGGATAGAGTGTCCCCCCCTTTAGAGGCTCAGTCCTCAGAAGCAGCAGACCACAGGTTGGAATCTGGCCCGTGGTTGTTCTCTGCTTGTCATTCCCATTTCTGCCTCATTTCATCTCTGTCTCTCCCAACTCTCTTATAAGCATAAAAATGCCAAAAATCAATCTTAAGAAAAACAAAGGTGGAGTTAGTGAATCTGGAGAATGCTTGTTGTCAAAATCCCTTTTTTTGTCATAATCAGTCAATATCTCCTCACCATCCGTTACCTGACTGTACTCTGTGTGTGCTGACAAAAATTTAATTAAAACAATTTTATGACATATTCTTTTAGTTTTCTGCCCTTTAAGCCCCCAACATTAACATCAATCGCATGGTTGGTGAAATTAGGCAGGAGATTTGTTTTAATCATTTTGCATTACTGATTCAGAGCTACTATATCCCCTAACATCCCCCGTTGTAATCCCAGCCCTGATTATCATAACCCGCATTATCAGGATTTACCCAGTGTCGCCTCACAGCCAGACGGTCCCGAGTTCAACCCTGCTGTCGCCTTCATGTTTGAATATTCCATGTTCACCCATATCCAATATCTTCTTGCATGTCTGCTAGGCATGTTAAACCAATGTGGTTTACTGGCTGTTTGTCCAGGTTGCACCATGTGCCCCTTGCCATTTGCACACCGAGATATGCTCCAAGTTGGCTGCTATACCTTAACAGGATGGGTTGGTGAAAAAAAAAAAATAGAATTTTCCACGACAACTGATTTCTTATGTCGACCTAAAGATCCATCAACTATTTTGACTCCGTAGGAATTCCCTCAGAAAACATGGTTGTCAAGCTTCCTTTAAGAGAATACTCTTAAAATGTGCTTATTTGCTTTTATTCAGAGTGTTAGATGAAAGGTCTCTATTCTATATATCACTTTTCACACCTCAAAGGTAAATACAGTACAATAAGACGAAACATCCAGGCAGTTTATTTGCTTAGCTTTACTCAAAGACTGGAAGCAACTGCTGGCTTATGATTCTTTCCAAGGGTTTCTTGTACAATTTAATTCAATCCATTCAAAAACTGAATGGTAAAAATGAAATATGTTCTTATGTTGTGGGTTGTGTTCCAGAGTACTTTGAAGGGTAAGTTTTTTTACCCTTCAAAATACTTTCTCTCGTCTAAAAAAAATAAAAATAAATCACTACTGATATTAAATGTCCAGGTTGTGCATTACAGCACTACTATCCAATCCCTTTGGGTTCATGCTTAACTTGCCTGCGGGGAGCTTTCCTGTTCCCTTAGGGGCCTACTTACTGTACTATGTGCATGGGATATTTGACAGTAAAACCCTAAACTGCCTTTTTCCTGGTGTGCAAATGTGCTGCATTACGCACACCACATTACACCCAGACAGCAGGCGTCATCCACATGTAGCCGCCATGGCTCCTGTGATTTACCTCCTGACTACTCAACCTTACAGGATCCTGACTGTCCGCATCATTTATGCCTGAGTGGGATTTGATGAACTTATCATTCCTTCTTTACACACACACACACACACACAACACACACACACACACACACACACACACACACACAACACACACACACACACACACACACACACACACACACACACACACACACACACACACACACACACACACACACACACACACACACACACACACACACACCTCAATCCGAACCCCTGTCCTGGTGACTGTGTTGACTCATGGCTTTGCTCTTAGCGATGACAGATTTTTTTATTTTTTTTTATAAGTTAAGTGCACTGCTAGATTTTTTTAGCTGAATTTTGGAGTACCCATGACACTATCTGCTTTATTTGCATAGCTACTGATGCTACGCTACTTCTTCCTTCTTCACTCCATCTAAAATGCCACCTAACCCCCTCCACTCGATAGGTAAAGGTTAGGTAGTTCAATATATTTTTATTGAAAATATGGCCAAAGGGACAAGACGAAATGACCTTTTAACAGCAAGAATTGCCATTAGCGCCTATACACATAATCAAATGAAAACAAAGGCCGTACAGTAAAGGTTAGTTTGATTATGTAATGTGTTGTTTTTTTAAATCGACTTTTTGGGGACTATACTAGACATTCTTGCTGGCTGTGGGCTTTTCCCAGGCCTTACATGACAAGGATCTGTAAACAGCGTATAGTGCAAGAGCAGCTGAAGTGGTGGGCAGGCCTGCTGGTCAATGGGCACATCACAATGACCCTGGCACACAGGACCAGTGGAGGGTTTTCCTTCTTTCTCTCTTTCCTGAATGTCTTTCTGCTTTCTCATTATATTCTCTCTCTCTCTCTCTCTCTCTCTCTCTCTCTCTCTCTCTCTCTCTCTCTCTCTCTCTCTCTCTCTCTCTCTCTCTCTCTCTCTCTCTACTTTCTGCTCTTCCTTCCTCCCTCCCTTTTAACTGCCAATGGAGGCAATGACCCCAATAGCAGTTCACCATGGGATGAGGAGATGAATGGAAGACCTCCCTGGCCTGCTCAAACCACACACACTGTAGTACACAGGATGGACTTCCAGACAATACACACTTAAATCTCCTAGAACACCTGTGGTCCTCTTTTAAACTGAGTATGTGTGTGTGTGTGTGTGGGGGGGGGGGGGGGGGGGGGGGGGGGTGACTGTCCCTTCCAAAGCGCTTTCTGCTTTCAAAGCTCAGTAGAATCAAAACATCAAAACATCCAGCATAACCTTTCTTCTGCTTTCGATATCAGAGCCGTTGGTCAACATGAAGCATAGCAATGTTAATTAGACTAATGATCTAAATCTAAAAATATTGTATTGCACCTAACTTGCACATGAACACCAGAACCCACAGTCCCACACTGTGTCTTTTAATCTCACTCCCACTCGCACACTTTGAGAGTAAGTGTGGGTGGCGGTGTGATTTCTGAAAAGATCAAAGTGTGCTAGCAAGTTCTGGAAAAAAAACTGAAAAAAAGGTGTTATACTCAATTTAGTTACCTATGGCCAAGGGGCACAGCTGTAAAGAGCTGTTGGTTTGACCTTTGATGTTGGTGCCTGGCTGAGGGATTGGAAATAATTTATTATTTTTAGTGATGGAGAAAAAAATATGTGCTGAAAAAATATGACGGATCAGAAAGAAAGAAATACAATCTTAACTGACTTTATGCACATTTGAAGCAATTTCAAAATTCTATTGCAATCCACAGCTGTTGTGTGACTGCTATCTCACACACACACACACACACACACACACACACACACACACACCACACACACCACACACACACACACACACACACACACACACACACACACACCTTGAGCTGCAGTAATGAAATCCATTGCTGTCACAAGGGCTCAGACCTGTTTCAGATGGTTTCCTATTATATCCCCCTTTAATAAAAACAGGATTACCTCTACAGCACATAGAGCTGTGAGACATAGAGCTGTGAGACACAGAGGCATGGCTCTGACAGACAGTTACATATGGGACCCATCTCTCACTGGAGACAAGCTTCAGGACAAGAGAAACGCTTCACAGTATTGGTTTGAATCAGTCTTAAAAGGGGCTGCCTTCTTTTCATAATTTCCAACTCCTATTTTATGGGGAAATAGTTCTCAGCTTATGGATAAACCAACACATCAAATGAGTATAGCCAATTAACATAGCATATTGTTGATACCACCTTGAAAGATAGTTTGTCCTAAGTGCATACAGCAGTGATTGCATTGCTTAACTTTAAAAAAAAAGTGATAGTAGTCTATTTAAAGGAGTATTTCACTCATTACTCATGCCAACAACACTGTGAATAGAAACCCCATAATGGGAAGTGTGTTTGTTTTTTGTTTGTCTCTGGACCCAGTCTAGGGACACATTAATGTTAATTTCTCTATATTAAAACTTACCATGAGGTCACCATGGGTGCAGTATATCTTTTAGGAAGAGCCACTAAATGTAATACATATTCGATAATTGGTTAAGCTAGCCAGTCATAGCAAATTGGATTCTGACTAGATGATTAAAATTCTCAGCACACATTGTAAACCTGCTATTATTAGTGCATGCACTAAGTGAAACATAGTATTTGAAACTTTTTCAGGATGCACGTATCATAAATAAAGCCAGCCAGAATAATAACTGCATATATGTTTGTATTGCAAATAAAATCACGATCCAGTCAGTCCAATTTCCATATGCTATTTTACTTGTATCATCACATTAAGTGTAAGTTAATTGTGTTTCCGTGGAGATTTGCGCCATTACACACACACACACTTGTTTCAGGCTGTGAACACAATACATTAGCATTTTAGGAAACAAAATTTGGAACAAAACAACCATGTGAACATTGTCTTGTTTTTGTTTTATGAAATTATAATAATAATACAAAAAAAAATAACTTTTATAACTTTCTCACTTTCCCGCTGCCATTTTAATGTCTTTGTCAATAAAAAAAGCCACAGCATCTCATCATGCATATGCATTATTCATCCCCGCTGTACACAGCAGTTGGGAAATTCATTGTTATACCAACTCCAGGTAAATGCATTATTGATGATATTTAATGATGTCGAATTATCATACGGAAAGACTTATGCCATGCCTTGAGCACTCTCTCTTGCATAACATTGGGATATTTTTTTGCACAAACACCCCTAGTGTTATAATGAGGAATGTGTTTATGCGCTTTAATTTCCACTAGAATAGAGTAAAGTTCCCTTAGGCAGAGGGAAAGCACTGGGAGAATTCTCATTTGGATATTATGCAGTGGGGTGTCTTTGGCTGTGTATTGCTTCAGTGCATTTAGTTGTTTGTATATGTTTATGGAAGCGTATGTAGTCAGAAGTTGTAGATATATCTATTAAAAAGTGGTGATAGATGTTACACAGTATTCATACTATTAAGGTATTGTCTTACCATTTACATTATTTTATTGTGTCCAACTTAGCTACATATTTTACATGTTTGTATTGTTATTTTCCTTGCTACTAGATAGATAGATAGATAGATAGATAGATAGATAGATAGATAGATAGATAGATAGATAGATTAAAGTTTGATTTCTTACTTATCTGTTTAACAATGGTCCTTAGACAACATATAGTTGTGTGTTTTTGTTTCCTTGTGCAAGTCAGCCTACTGTGATTTTCCATGTGCATCCCCAGCAACTTGTAATCCTGTATACCTTGTTTTTGACGGATCCCTGCACATCTTACAGTTTCCATTATTTATTGTCAGTTTTTTTGTTTGTTCTTCATTTCCAGACTTTGGTACATCTACAGTATTCCTGCCTCCCAATAGCCCTGCCATGTTTCCCCTCTTGTTACTGTAGCTGTAATCTTGGCAGAGGAATCAAAGGCTGTTCAGATCATTCGTGTTTGCCTCTCCCCTTCCCGCTCACCTTTTGTTCGAGAGCTGTGCGGAGGAGGTGTGAGGTGGGAACACAGTGAGGTGTACAGTAAAATATCTGGCAGATGGGAGATGACTAGACGGCGCTATCAGTATGCTGATCTTGATACAATACAAATTGCTTTTCGCTAGGATATACCTGTGATACTCCACATGTCTCTCTCTTTCCATTTCGCTGTCACCAATACACACAAAGCACACACACACACACACACACACACACACACACACACACACACAAGACACACACACACAAAACACACACACACACACACACACACAACACACACACACACACACACACACACACACACACACATCTCCTCCTTTTGTATTGCATCTCTTAATATCCCTCACCTTTCCACTCATCCACCCCCTCCCCTCTGAGACAGCCATAAACAGAGGGCATATATTGCCGTCGCCGCTCATTTCTTCACCCACCCATAAAGCTACGCTGTCGGCTCATCCGTTTGCCTGCCAGATAATGTTGTCTTTGTTCATGTCTACCTGCGAGGGGGAGACGTGTATATTACTGGATTGGGCCCGGATTTTTTTTCTGCCTGCGTAGGTGAATGTTGAAACGATGCCACATTATCATTATAAATGAGATAGGAGAGACAGGTAGCCCGGGGAATTAAGATAGATGAATACCCAGCAAACCACGCAATGGATGGGTAGGATGACAAATGGTTTGTATGTTTACCATACTCTATAAATCTGAACATATACTCTGGGGACATAGGGGAAAAACAACAGCTTGCACCAGAGTTAAAACACTATCAGAAATGTATTGCAGCAATGTGTCAAGCAGTTTTCTTCAAATGTGCTTCCAAAACTGTCAGTGAAAGTGAGACCCATTCCACAGCTTACAGTATTAAGTATCACCAAATAACTGCAGTGCATTCAGTTATCAGTGTTTGATCAAATTGTTCATCAAAATCTAAAACAAATGCAAAACAATGAGGTGACGGACACTAAAATGCTACATGTAGCTCCGATACAACCCCTTTCACATTATACATAATCATTTCATCCATTGTCTATCGAGATATTAATGTCAACCACTTTAGCATAGCCTTTAGCAGTGGTAACGATAAAGCACATCGGGCAGTCTGAGTGTTTGTTTCCCTTTGTCATGAGGGCTCTGCCAACGCCACTGGGTAACTTTCTACAAAAGAAAATCAGAATGCTTCTGTGTGTGTCCTCTCACTCACTCACTCTCACTCACTCTCACTCACTCTCACACTCTCACACACTCTCAACACACATCTCACACAACACACACACAACACACACACACACACAACACACACACACACACACACTGATCTCGGGCAGCACAATTGCCAAGGCAAGGTCGCAGCAGCTCTTGTGTCCTGCCGTCAGCCTCTTGGGCATAGCTAGACTTCAAAGGCTTCTCCGTCTGTTCGGCTGCCTTTCTGCTGGCTCTCTTTCTACTCTGCAAACCGCCTACGTTCCTGTCACTTTCTGGTGCACATATAAAATAGGCTTTGATATTATAATATGAGAAATGTTGTTTTTCATAATTGGGCTCTAGAGCTATGATACCGGTTAAATGCTGACTAGCTCCGTTACGACTTGTAGCATAATGCAGGCTGATGACTAAGCTGGAAACGCACTGATTTAGCCAGACACACACACACACACACACACACACACACACACACACACACACACACCACACAACACACACAGTCCACGTCAGGCTATTATACATTCCTGGTTCTTATTGTATTCTATGTTGTTTTTATTAAAAGGAGAGGATATGATGACTCCACATTGTCCTCAGGGACCTTGTGGCCTACTAACGGCTTCCTACGCACACACACACCACACACACATACACACACACACAACACACACACACACACACACACACACACACACACACACACACACACACACACACACACACACATTAAGAAGCATGTGTATCAAAACGCTCTCATTGTAATATAAAACAATTTCTCTTACACTCCTATATCAAAGTGCTCTTCTCTGACCTTAATCTGGGTTGCGTCTGACTGCAGCTTGTCTTTCAACATCTTTACTGTATATACTTGCACAACAAAATATATTCATTTGTGTGTCAGAATGGTTCAATGAAGCGTTTTTTACAGAATCATTTTTGCATAAACGAGCAAATCAGTTACTCTATATGTATGCATGCATGCATTTAGTCAGGTATATGACCATGAGGCTATTACCATATAGCCTCAGACAATCTGCCCTTTAAGTCTCATTCTAAATGCCCTCAAAACTCAAACACCCTGTCATATCCATAGTGCTGCCGGGATCAAGAACCATCTAAATATCACATTGAAGGAAATAACAGAGGATTTATGCTATACCGTACCTTGTCACATGGATTGGATTTTGTGTTTTTTTCATGTAATCTCTTTTGCCTGTGAAATAATTGGACTTCCACCTCTGAGCTCATCCATCAGAGATGTAAGGGAGATTAGCGGTGACTGTAGACATAGATGGGATGGGAGTGAGGGATTGGAGGGAGCACATGGGACTGTTTTAATAAGGCACATGGACGGACACAGAGATTAGTTTAGGACACCGGATATCTTTGAAGATAGGGGATAGCTCCTTTTTAAGTTTACGTTTTGGCTGTAAAACACTATTTATTGGGAGCGATTACCATGTTAGTAAATCGACATGGATGTTTATTTTGCATTATTGAGGTTGCTTTTGAGAATGTAATGGGTACTCTAGAGCTGGCAATTGTGGAATATTAAGATGTTCTTTTGTTACTCTGGTGCTAATATTCTCAAGGAAACAAAGTATTCAAACCAACACTTTGCCATGTGAAATAGGCTTGCCTTGAACCTTGACTTTTTTTCTTACTTTAAAAAAGAACTAGAACTTGTGTAGTTCAAAAAACTACACAAGGAGAGTTTTTCCAAGTGCCCTAGACGTGATTGTGCACAGGTGTATGCGAGTAATGTGTTCACTTCTGACCAAACATTGCCTTTTTGATTCTGTTGGCTACAGTCATCTACTGGCTCCGTAGAACTTCAATCACACCTTCATTGAAGGCTGTTTTGAAAGGAGCAATTGTATTGCTTGGTGTGTTTAATCCCGCAAAGTACAATATAGATCAAAATCAATTGTCTATCTGCTCTGGGATGCTGAAATCAGGTGACAAAGAAGCCTGTGTAATATGGATTTTTATTTTTTTTTTTCTGCACAGTTACCTCTCTCTCATAGTCAGCTCTGCATGCTTAGTTGTGCCTGCCAATAGCAAGCACAGTCTCATCCATTCATTAAATACATATTAGATTATAATTTCAGGTACTGAGGAGCCCCATCTAAGTGTACCTGCTACCTTGGCACATTCTGTTGAATTTTGTGTCGTTGCCTTCTTGCCCAAAAAGATCAAATATCTCTGATCCACAGTTGGTGGTAAATGGGGTTGAAATTGCCTTTCAGATCTGTGATGATGGCTGTAGCCTAGACGGAGATAGCCATCAAACAGCAGCATGTTGAATATTATATGGGGGAAGATGGAGAGGAACACAGCATCGGAGCAGGGGAAGAGAAGGTGGAGACCAATATATAGCCCCAGAAAAACACACACACACACACACACACACACACACACACACACACACAACACACACACACACACACACAACACATTATAGAGGGAGGAGAAGCTGTTATGGTGGGCTTCCATCCATCCCCCCTCCTGGTACTGGCAGGAACAGAAGGCATTACACACTTACATGCCACACACACACACACACACACACACACCACACACAGTCATGCCCCCTAATAACCTCTCTTCTCTCTGTAAATCTGCTCACACAGATTGGACTCCTGAGTCTGGTTCCTGGCTTCACTTGCTGCACAAATTGAAGCCTTCAGGAATCCTATTGTAACTGTCCAACATTACTTAGACACAGAGCGTGTTGTGTGTGTGTGTGTGTGTGTGTGTGTTGTGTGTGTGTGTGTGTGTGTGTGTGTGTTGTGGTGCTACTTCATATGCAGTATGTGTTTTGCGTAGGAGGAAGGCATGGGATGCTAACTTTCTGTTGCCCCAATGGATTTCCATACTTTGAGCATATGGAAGTTTATGCTATCGGACTGAATTCCCACTGAAAAAAAAAATCAGTGAGTCATAGCTGCTACTGTAGCAAATACAGTTTGCTTATGTAGACAAAAACAAAAGGGATAGGGAGATACCATAATTCTTCTCTCTCTCTCTCTCTCTCTCTCTCTCTCTTCTTTTTTCTCTCTCTCTCTCTCCTCTCTCTCTCTCTCTCTCTCTCTCTCTCTCTCTCTCTCTCTCTCTCTCTTCTGTTGTTCAAGATTAGGTGTACAATTAACAATCACCGTTTTTCACTTGATATACAGTAAAATGTGTTCTTTCGCCCAGCCCAACGCACAGATATATGGCATAAATGTGTCGGCACAGTGTGAGATATATATACATGAACCGGCTTCATCCAGTCGTGAATATCGGCACAGTTTAGCCGACTGCCAAGCCACACACACACTTGGCGGAATGATTTCTCCACTGGTGAGCGCTCCCACTAATCTTAACTCCGCGGGCTGAACAAAGCCCACAAAAGCAGCCCGATGATGGGACACTTAACAGTAGCCATTAAATCACAAGGAGAGGAAGGGTATTACCGCGCGGAGTACAGTATAACACTGCTGCTGGAGTGTCCCGCTGTCTGAACAGGTTAAGGCCCATGCCGGGGGCTCATTGTAACTTTGAATTTAAATGATAATGAGGTATAACTCCAGGTTTCAACCAAAAAAAAAAAACCTTACGGTACTTTAAATAGGAAATTGAAGCTGGAAAATATTGTTAATACCTGATATATTTAAGTTAGACTGAGAGTGTTTTAATTTGACGAAACCAACATTCAAAAATATTTATGGAAATATGTGTTGTTTATTACAACACTTACAAACATACAGTTGTGTCAACACCTTTTTAAAATAAAAACTGAACATTATATCTTTATATACAGTAGAGATTCATCACATGACTGTTGTATAGACTGCATTTGTTTTAGCTATAGGTGGACTTAATAAACTGGCAACTGTGTATAATGTTGATGTGTTTGGTCAGTTATGAACACACTTTATGGCTTTGTGGCCCAGACAAGCCCCTTCGGTTGTTATGTTCGGGCCTGAGGGGAGCCGTTGCACACACTCTTTGGAGCTTTACATTACTTAGATTTGCATAACTTACATGTGGAGTGAGTCATGATTCTAGAGAACGATTGCCTTGTCAAAATCAGTGAATATCTCCTCACAGTCCACTACCTGTCCGCTGAACAATAAATCCAGCACTAATACACAACCAAGGCTCAAGGATATCTAAAATGAAAGGCAATAGGACTGTAAACTAATCCTTTTTCATGTGTGATTTCAGATTGTAAGCTGTGCTCAAAAGCTTTAACAATATAGCGTTGAATCTGAACTGTTATCGCTCCGTGTCCTGTAGAATTGAGTGAGAAAAATAACAGCTTCTCAGGTTGAGTGATCTTATCTCCCTTCACGTCACCAATGTGGATTGGGGACCATTTTTTTTCTTCACAAAATAAACCTGGTATGCTTTGCCACTTCAATCAATAAGCCATTAGCAAGCAAAGAAGCAGGCGCTGTCAGTGTACGTCCCTCCATCCCCTCCCCCCCCCCCCCTCAACCCTCCACTCACCCTTTTCATTATCTCACCTTCCTTTGTAGATGTGTCCCGGACCGTGGACTAGGGTTTTGAACTTAGCAGTAGAACCATCCTCCCGGCTATACCTGTGTGTGTCCGGGGATGTGCCGCCTTAACGCCGATGCGGTTTTGCAAACATGGCAGTGACTCGTGAAATGAGATTTCTCTGCTATCATTACGGGGACCGAGAAAAAAAAAGAGAGAGAAAGAAAAAAGCCACATCTCACTCTGAGTGAATGCCTCGCTGCTTTGCCCCCCTTAGCACAGGCATGTCTAACCATCACTAAGGCGGATCAATACAGCTGAGCCCCATAAGCTGCACCCCCCGCCCCCCCCAACCGCCCAATACAGGACGGATGGGCCCTGTAATGAGATGGGGATATTAAGCAGGTAAAGAGGATGGTTTTAAGCTAAAGCAGTAGCACAACGTGATTAGCGTAATAATTTAAATAAAAAAAGCTTTGTTTGCATAAGTTTTACAACATGATAGCCTTTGATCTCGTTAAGCGGCGGCTAAAGGCATGAGAGACTGAGTATCTATTGGTGTGAAAATGATCTGGGTTCGTAAGGTTTTCTGCTGATCTGACTGTGTAGCCAAAGCGATGTATTGATCGCCATTGTTTCAACACTGTGATTGATTTAGCTTTTGTTTCTGAAAAGTGAATTTGATAAAACTATAGGATTTCTTTGTGCAAAAAATCACGTATAGCACTGTCTCCATTTTTTTTATTGAAATGTTTGGTATGGTACAGATGTAAATCATCTATCCAGACTCAAACACTGAAAAACGACAAAATAAATATTATATACAACTTTGAAATCCCACATCATTTCCATAATTCACACATCATGTTCCATCAGTTAGGAACTCAGATTACATTATTACAATATTTCATAAAAACAATTCAAAGTCCGAAAGAGAAGCTTCTGTAGTTGTACATGTAGCGTGTGATAAACACATTCACCAACATTCATCCAAACACTTCTAGTGTACTCCTTCTTCTGAAGCTCATTCCATGTTTTTAACCGGACAAAAATTTTTTTTCTCTTTTCAGACCAACATGTTTTGGGGTATAACTTTCCATATATGCACTGTTTTCAGAACACACTGGTTTTGACCTTGTTCTATTATGTTATTTTTAGCTAGAATAGGAGTGGAGTGACGTTGAAGGGGACTGTTTGCGTGTCAGTTTGCATTGAAATGTTATAAACTATTCTGTTGGATCCACACATGAAAAGGTAAAAAAACATTGTATTTTTTTTATGGATAGCAATTCCTTTTGAAGCTAAATCTCAATCAATTCAACATCACACCAGGAAAATATATATATATATTATCATATACAAACATCACATTCACCTTGATAGTCTTTTTTTTAGAAGGATGAAAGTGCATGAAAAACATTTTTTTGGGGGGGATACATTAGCAATGTTCCCCCATATATACTCATATATTTGCCCAAGGCCATGTTTTGACATCAAAGGGCTACAGCTGTCGGCCTTGACGGGTTTATAGTGATGACAGATGACAGTGAATTGAATGACTTCCAAGAACTGATCAAAAGATTGACTCCAACATTTTGGGACAGTTTGGCACTTTTCTGACTATTCAAGGCAATCTGCTCTTTTTGAGAATATAATTGTAAAAAAAAAAAAAAAAAGTAAAAACAACCCACCCTTCATTTTTTGGGGATGAAAACGGTCATTGCATAAACTGTAGGCTTCTGCAATATCTGTACAGTCCCTAGTGTTTGAAATATTCTTACGCTAAGACACAATGTGGGCCCTTTTTCCATCTATTCAACTATTTATCCCATTTACAAAGTGGTTATGAAGCAAAAGAAAAAATTAATTGTGTTCCTTTTCAAATTATTCCAACCCCTTTAGGTGTTTTGACAGAATTAATATGGCCTTGGCTGCTGTCCTGTAGAGGTTGGTGTAGCCATTGTCCATGTGGTTGGTGCCAGAAGATGCGGAATAAGCATGGTGCCATGCCAAGCTATATGCCATGCCATGCTGTCTCTCCCTATGACCTGCTCTCCTCCCCTGGGCACACACAGTCTTTTTGGCCTGAGGATGACCATCCATGGTGGTGGATCCGTCTTTGTGTAATTAACAGCAGCTTTGGAGCGTTTTTTTTGGAAAGGGCTGGTTTTCACCGAGGGGGTTATATGAATTTTTGGCTTTCAAAACGGTTAGCGGTGGGGAAAAAAAAAAACAGATTTCGCCTCAGAGCTAAATCTGTGGAGTAATTTGCCATAAGCTCTGTCGTTTGACTCAGACCAGCTTTAAAATGTAGATGCTGGACGACAGGTTGTTTACAAGATGATCAAAGCCTGCGCCGGGCTTTTGAAAAGTCTGATTTTTAATGACTTACTTACTCCAAATAAATTACAAATGTTCTGCTTTTTTGAATTGATAGCGATCAAGGTACATCATCTTCCTTAACATTCATTTGGCAGACACTTTCGCCCAAAGTAACTTACAATAAATGTGTTCAAAACACACAGGAACAAGAGCTTTGTATTCAAAATTCAAAGTGCATCCCTCCCCAAGTAAACAACTAAAAGCAGATTCACTGCTACAGTACGTGTAGCAATGACATGATTAGAGTTGATATAAACAGTTTACATGGTCTCAATATTTATTACAGGCAAAGTGGCAATCTAGAAGCTTACTAAATCCTTGTGGAGTCCTTATTGTTATTCATACGCCCCTGTCATGTAATTGTGTCGCCAGACGGTTTGAAATCACTTTAGACACCTGTGCTAATCTCCTGTTGAGGTAACATTCAGTAATGAGTATTCAGGGCAGCAAATTGTCATCAGTGGTTAAGAACAGAGTAACTTTGTATTGGAGGCAGCAACTGTATACTGGTGGCTATGGAAAACTACACCAAAGCCTGAATGAACCTATTTTTTTTTTTCTCTTGAAATAGTGTATGCCTCCTGTATATATAACTGGCCAAATGAAATAGCCTGGTGCTACCAGACCATCGTACTTCATTTCATTTGTACAGAAGGTCTGGCAGTGCTGTAATTGGCAAACGTTCACTCACTTGGAGGCGGGTGTCTGTCGAAGTTTAAAACTATTGGATCTGCCCAGTGCCACTCTGGATTAGCCAACCAATCGCATCACGTTTGGTCGTCACGTGTGTCATGAGCCGGCTTTTGACGGTGCGTTCCAGTTGGACAGGAAACTCGGAAATTTCCGACTTCACTACATATTGTAGTCTATGAATCTACCGGTACCTGGCAACAGTAACTTGTTAGAGCCTAACGTTTAGTTATTTGGACGAGAAAGGTTTTAGGCGTCCATACTTTCGCGAGCAGATGCACTGGAACACAGACAGGTCGGAACTCGGAACTACCAAGTCAGAAATCTCCTTCTTCCGAGTATAAAGGAACGCAGCATTCAACTGAAACTGGAGCGCGACTTCGACGGCATCGTTCTCAGCCACTCGCTCTGTTCGCTGATTGGATACTCAGAAATCTGAGTCGAGCAGGATCCCACTGATACACCCCATCACCAGACTGACTACTGAAGGGAAAATGAAATTTGGCCGGAAGTAGGAGGGCGGGCGGAGCCAGGCTACAAATGAAATGTGCCTTCATCCCTTTGTTGCATAGCTAGCTAGTTCACACATCAGGTACAATATTAAATATGTAAGTCAACATCAATACACTATAGCATCGATTTGTGGTCTTGTTTTTTTTATATTTTAAAATAGTCAAGGTTCAGCTTACTACTATACAAATTAAATTGAATATATTTAACACAATGTGTGAATTTGAAAATAAATGTCAACTGGTATTCTTAATTATTCAGCTTTCAAAGTTGTTTACAGTTTAAAGCTTACTGACTGTAAATTGGTGACCGGGGCCTGAAGTGATTATTAGGGGATTACATGAAATACTGAACATAGTGCATGGTAGTAGCACAGTGACGTTACACTGGCTTTGTACAGCAATATTTATTTAATATGTGCCATGCTAAGTCACATACCATATGAGGTTAAAATTCAGCCACACAGACCCGAAATGTATTGCATTGAGATGAGGGGAGATGAGATTGTTATCGCTCCTTTCAAAAGTTACACTGTTTCACATTTAATACATTGTTGAACCTTCAGTTAAAAGTTCAGCCTTTAACCTGCACAGAATTGAAACCGAAAAGTTTTTAATTTTTCAGTATATTTTTCTACAATTATATTCTTGACTTGAACTTGGAAAATATATCATTTGGCTGCTGCCCATGAAACATAAATATACTTTAAGGGCAGTATACTTTCACAATAACATTATCTGTCTCTCTCTCCAACCTGCCAAACTCTCCCACTGATGAGACACTGTGTCAAGAACCTGAGGAATAGTGTGGCTCTGTTGACAGCACTTTGACAGGAGCTTAACTCTCATTTCCAGGGCAGCTCAAATTGAAAATGTAATCTTTGTCATGGAACAAATCGAGAACCATTTTCTCTCAATTTTTTTGCGTGTGTCAAAATGACAGGGTCCTACATAATATAGTTATAACTTTACGTTTATGGATATTGCAGCAGCACAGGGGCATTTCCCATAAAGCAGGGTAGATAGAGTGTGCATTGCAGCTCAAGTTTGTTCAGGTGTCAGAGATGGGCTATGTGGCCAAAAATGTTATCAAGGCAACTATTTTCACATCAGTCAATATCTCTAAGCTTCAAGACAAATTGCATACATACATTAAGAAAAATATATCAATTTTATTTTGAAAAGGCAATAACATATACCGTTCTATCCCTCTTTTGTTTACAATAGAAATCCATTTTTCCACATGGGTTTCTGTATAAGCGTAGGGCTAAGTATGTGATTATCCCTTGAGTGTTTGCAGAGGAGTTAGTGTATCTTTCTTTCGTCTCCCGGCTTTTGTTTACTGCCATTTATATGTGTACTCCATACGTCTGCACACACATTTCTAGCTTTACGCCATTGTGCATTCACACTTCTCAGCAGACTTTTCAGCCTCTCAGTTTGCTGCTGGATCGATTTAATTGCGGGCTGTATATTTACAAAGCAAAATAAGCACAAAAAAAAAAGCACTTAGCTACAACTTGGGCAGAATACCATAGCCTAAGCCTACACATGCACACACAGGCTTTGAGTGTATTTGAAGAACAACGTAGGGAGACAGAAGACTTCTTAAAACGGTTGTAATCCTAAAAAAAAAAGCACAAAGACAACAACAACAGTGTGTCTGAAGTGAATTAGAATGGTTTAAAGTTTTTAGTTGTTTTTTTCTCAATTGGATGTGATAGAAAGTGTCTGCCCTCAAGTCTTTTCTAAGCCTTACTCTTCAGCTGATTCGTTTTACAGTGCCTGGCAGAATAGTCTTACGCTAGGATAAACTACTCTCTTTCCCCAGTTTCAATCAGGAGTAATGAGACCATTTGTCTCAGCGTGCGATGCATAAGAACAGACCTTATCTCTGTGTTTAGCCATTAGGAGGTGCTTATTGCCCCGAGCATAGCCAACCGTCATTTATACCTGTCAGCCAGCTATAAAAAAAAAGTTAAAAAAAAAGAGTTAAGGCGAAACTTTCAGCTTTTACTTTACACTGGCCACATCACTTGCTCCTTGTTAATTTTTGATTCCACGCGAGTAGTAGGCTTTTTAATATTTCATATTAACTTTTTTTTCAAGTTTTCAAAAGAAATAGATTGGCACTCGCCCACCCAAACGCTATCTAGGTGTTCCTGTCTGATCTAACTTTCTTTTAATGTTGTTCAACTTTTTGCTCCCTTTCTCTCATCCTCCATCTTTTCTTGTCCGTTCTCTCCATTCCAGGGGTTGAGATAGGCCCCCCCGGACAGACAAAGAGATTCATTATCTCCTCCTTTTCCGGCCGTGCAAATTGCCCTGTCGCCGTTCACATCTGATCTGTGGATAATTGGATAGTTCCTTATCTCAGGGACCTCTTAACTTTATCACAAAGAACTTTGGATATGTTTTGCCACCCTCATCACTATACCATAAAGTCCCATCGTTCTACTCTACAAAAGCTGGAAGAAAACTTCATAGGAGAGTACTGTATTTGTTACGCGGTGCAACAGCTTTGATATTGCTATTGCTTAAGTTAAAGCTATGGTGCGTAACTTTGCCACGAGGAATTCTGAGTAATATCACCAACACTGTTGGCAAATCTTAATGAGGTAATCATTTGGTGACATGCATTTTATACCTTATATTTTAAGTCCAGGTTTTTTTCTTAGCAGTAGAATCAAGATTGTAAACGCTGCCCTACTGAGAAATACAGAAAAAAAGTTGTGTGGAGCTGATATGCTTAATCAACTTTGTGTCAACTAGTTTGACAATGGCTTTTATATAACCAACAGTCATGTATATTAAAACAAGTTACACACTATTAGCTTTAACTGAAACCCAGTTGAGAATCAGAGGCAGTGTTGTAAGAGGAGGCCCACTTCAGGACCAACAGAATACAGATGCCTTCATGAGTCACTGTCAGGGTTTTTCTTTGTACCCCCGTAACTTCTGCTGTTGGCTTTTGTTCAGCAAATCGGCCATTACTGCCCAGTCGTTGCTGAAGCTACATCTCTTACGCCTTGTTTGTGCTCGCCTGCCAAAGGGTTGTTGGGAGATGTGTGTGTGTGTGTGTGTGTGTGTGTGTGTGTGTGTGTGTGTGTGTATGCGCGTATGCGCGAGGGGTTGTCTAGTCTAAATGATGGGAGGAGGCCTTTCTTTAAAGTCCAGGGCTTATGTTAGGGGACAGCGAAGGGGACAGCATTAATCTTAAGAGTTCAAGCCTATAGTTGTCACTGTGTGCCGGGGTGAGGGAGGCTGAGACACTGACTTAAAAGCCCTTTTTAGTCTCAACAATGGCTGCCCTGTGTTTGGGAGAAAAGGCGAGAAGTTCACAGTTCAACCCTCCACATCCCTTTCTCCATTGCTCAAACCTTTTATCCACTTTCGACTCCTTAACGTGCCTACTTTTTCTTTTCCTAGATTCACCTCTTGCCTCTCAAACAAGCACAGGGCTACCTTTAAAAACTGCTTCTCAAGTATAATAGGATGGGTCGCAGGATCTAGTATTTTCTCTGTCAGAGAGTATAGTTGAATAGAGACAATTGAAACTAAAGTCAAATGTGTGCGTGGAGTCTTTTATGTGTTTGTAGCAGCAGTTTTTTGCCTTAGATGTCGTGTTTGGATCAGATGCCTCGGTATGCAGGGAAATCAGCTCTGCCGGTATGACAGCTATGGATGTAACATTTCAAAAACAAATGATAAACAGATACATGTGACATTAGCAGCTCAATCGCACACTTAGAACCGATTTTAGAGCATTCAAGCTACCTCGACTAAAACGAATTCGGCTTTGATTATTGTGTTACGTTTGAGAAATAGACTAAAATAGCACAGTAACAATATGCTAAATGTTCTTTTATAGTATATCATGTAGGAGGTGTAGAGATAGTATTAGATAGCAACATTTGAACATTTAAATCAAAATATGGACAAATGAATCATGTTCAGTCTGTTCATATGTTTTTTTTTTTTAATTCCCAGAAACTCATACGGCACGCATAGCTAGAGAAGATCAGAGAGTAGCCATAACAAGAGTGAACACAATCACACAAACTAGATGTTTCAAAACATGTCATATTATGTATTATAAAAACATTGTAACATAGCAATTCAATGGTCATACTAAAGGGTTAACCTATCATCAGGGTTGTGATGCACAGACAAGATCCCAGAGAGTTAAAAAAGACTCTCTTGAATTGTTCCTCCTAATGACATTAACCCATTCGTAAAGGGGTCGGTCAGTGTCATTCATAATTCAACAAGTGCATTTGGACTTCCATTCACCACATAATTTGGTTATCGATTACACGATGTTCCACTTCAAAAGAGGATAAACATGTCAGTGTGGAGGGCATTTGATCAAATTAGCTTTTCCTTACATCGAGCTGTTTAACATTTGCTATACTTTTCATGGAGGTACTGTGATGTAAATGTAGCCATGTGAGGGAGAGAGAAGAGACAGTTTCTGAATGAGTAAGAGTCATGAAAGGAGGGAGGGAGAAAGGGAGAGATAACCTCCGGATTGTCAGCGAAAAGGGATTATTCTGGCTAAATGCTAAATCTAAAAATTCCATTTCTGTTCCGCCCTCGCCCAGGTTTGGTTTGATGCTCCCTCTGGCCTCTGACGCCTCGCGGTAATGCAATTAAGTTCCATAAGCTTTTCCCGGGAATAAAGGAGGCTGAAAGAGGGATTGTTCCATGCTTCACTGAAGTCGTGGGAAAAGTGTGTGTGTGTGTGTGTGTGTGTGTGTGAGTGTGCCGACCTATCCAACAGGGAACCTGAGATCGTAACACATCCACTAACAGGGGACTCCAAAACTAACAGGGGACATTTTTCAAGTCCCCTCTTGGACATGCTTTAAATCATCTTAAAAACATGTATAATACCTTCTGGTAAATTTTCATAACTTTTGCCAACAGTGGACTTGGAAGTGTGTGAGTGTTAATTTCATATCTGGGACAGCCTCTGCTTGCCCTGGCCTGGCCCATTCACACACGTCGTTTAAACACTCCTCTATTGTCTGAATGGTCTCAGCCCCAGGGAGTCTTTCAGGCTGTGAAGAGCTGTTGACAGGCTACTTACTGAAGACACCAGTCTCTTGAAAATAGATTTGTATTTTGTTTTTATAACTAAATATATATGTTGAGTGTTAATAAAAGTTTTAAAAAGGACAAAAGATAGATATAAACAAACATGGGAAAAAAGATCAGCAGTAAGATCCTTTATTTTCTTGCCAATGCGATTCTCTGTCTACTCTCCACTGTCAGACTACTCATGTGTGGCAGATTAAAAGAGAAAGGTATGTTCTTTGATGATCAATTTGTTTTTTGCAATGAATTAAAATACAGACTATTATTTATTATCAGAACATTTTATAGGTCAAGAACTTTAGAATAGTCCAGTCCCTCAAAATTCCCTTTACTACTAATCTTTATGAGAAGAGGTTTTCAATCAATTTGACAGTGTTCTTGTGTCTTCAATCTATATTTATTTTGTTTATTTCACAATCACAGAGAAAGGTCCACACTTCTACTGTATCTAATGACTGGAGTCCACTGTTGGTTGGGATGGTGCGACTTTCACACTCCATCGTGGATTAATTTAAAAGGAATAAACCAAACTGGATTATTTCTTTATCTTCAAAATTACCTTTATTAATCTTTATAAGAAGAGGTTTTCAATCAATTTGACAGTGTACTCGTGTCTTCAATCTATATTTATTTTGTTTATTTCACAATCACAGAGAAAGGTCCACACTTCCACTGTATCTAATGACTGGAGTGCACTGTTGGTTGGTATGGTGCGACTTTCACACTCCATCGTGGATGAATTTAAAAGGAATAAGCCAAACTGGATAATTCTTAAGGGGAAAATAATAATGTCAATGTGGTCTAAAATGTCTTATGTGTGTCATACTAATTGACCCTACCTGCAGTACTACATTCTCCAAATGTAACAAAGAGTTAAGGAGATTGTCTCTGGACCATCTCAGACCTGGCTGAACAGCTACCCAAAGCCTGCAGTATGTGACGACAGTTCAGCTGCCAATATGGTTCTCTGTCAACTCTCTCCTGTCAGACTATGGGTGACAAATTGAAAGAGAAAGATACGTTATTTGTATTTTAATTAATTGCAAAAACAGATTGATCATCAGACTATCATTTTACAATCAGAACATTTTAGAGGCCTAGACCTTTAGAGTAATTCAGTCCCTCAAGATTCCCTTTAATAATCTTTATAAGAAGAGGTTTTCAATCAATTTGTCAGTGTTCTTGTGTCTTCAATCTACATTTATTTTGTTTATTTCACAATCACAGAGAAAGGTCCACACTTCCACTGTATCTAATGACTGGAGTGCACTGTTGGTTGGTATGGTGCGACTTTCACACTCCATCGTGGATGAATTTAAAAGGAATAAACCAAACTGGATTATTTCTTTATTTTCAAAATTCCCTTTATTAATCTTTATAAGAAGAGGTTTTCAATCAATTTGACAGTGTACTCGTGTCTTCCATCTATATTTATTTTGTTTATTTCACAATCACAGAGAAAGGTCCACACTTCCACTGTATCTAATGACTGGAGTGCACTGTTGGTTGGTATGGTGCGACTTTCACACTCCATTGTGGATGAATTTAAAAGGAATAAACCAAACTGGATTATTTCTTTATTTTCAAAATTCCCTTTATTAATCTTTATAAGAATAGGTTTTCAATCAATTTGACAGTGTACTCATGTCTTCAATCTATATTTATTTTGTTTATTTCACAATCACAGAGAAAGGTCCACACTTCCACTGTATCTAATGACTGGAGTGCACTGTTGGTTGGTATGGTGCGACTTTCACACTCCATCGTGGATGAATTTAAAAGGAAAAAGCCAAACTGGATAATTCTTAAGGGGAAAATAATAATGTCAATGTGGTCTAAAATATCTTATGTGTGTCATACTAATTGACCCTACCTGCAGTAATACATTCTCCAAATATGAGACTGTCCACCGCAACCTATTACGTCAAGGCTACATTTTACAAAAAAGATTCTCGTTGCTCTAATGTGGAAGTGATATGTGATATGATGCAAATTTGGCCGGATGAAAATATTCACAAACAGTCGTATAGCCTACAAGTAGACTACACTCCAAATCATACAGTGAAAATAATGTTTCATATCGTAGGCTACAAGCCACAAAGCTTGAAATTGACATACATATTTAGCCCATATGCAACAACAATAATGTGATTTTTTTTTTATTTATAAGCCTTGATGTAATAATTTATTATTTTGAACCCCACATAATCAGGCAGTAACACCCCCACCCCCTTTCTATCTCTCTCTATCTCTCTCTCTAAACAATGTAAATGATTCACAGTTTATAGCCTACAGATGTCATGACTATTTAACGGCACAAAAAGGAGAGAAGAAAAAATGCACTTACATGTTACACCTACATGTAGCACTTAAATGATGTAGCACTTTTGTAGTTTCATTTATTTGAAGCTAATCTAGACTACTTGCGTGATTATTGCTGTTCTGAGATTCTACCTTTATGGTCAAATTTAATTTATGGGAAACTGCTTTAGATAAAAGCATCAGCAATGTAGGCTAATCTAATGACATAAAAGTATTTCACATAAAATTGGTGTTCTAATTGTAGGGGAGAGTGGCCTGAGTTGTGCCGGTGGGGAAGTTGTGCCACCCCTTGTTTCTAGAAAACTGTGGAAGAAATTGGAAATGTGACCACATATTTAAGAAGAGACATCCATTTGACTCATCCTGTAAAGAAGGGAGACACAAGGAATAAGATATAAGCACATTTAAGCTAAAAAACAGTGTTTTGCCTTTCAAAGTAACATTTCCATGATGAAGGTTTTTTGATTATTGTGTCTGAACAATTATAGACAAGTTTTAAAACATTTGACACGTTTTAGTGCTTTAGTATGCTACACTTTGAGTCTATACAGTTAAGCTGCGAACACACCGCACTGGCCGCGCGGCGAGATTACATACAAAGTCAATGTACTAGCGCGTGGCTGCGCGTCCACCCAATAATCGGCGTCCAGCGGCGGGCCCTTGCGCGTGAATCGGGAGCGCGGCCATTTGCGGCGTGTAGAAATTGCGTCATCGAAGGAGCGTGAATCGAAGGCTTGTGCGGCGAACACGGCGCCGCAGAAAAAGATGAACATTTTCATCTTTTTCTGCGGCGCCGCCGGGCACCACACCTCCACAGCCAATCAGCTTTGAGATTGCCCGGTGGCGGTGGTCTGCAAGACGAGGTGGGCGTGTGGAGTGAGGACATTGGGCTTCCAATATATTCTGCAAATATGTGTATTTTGCATCTGTTTAGCTGTTGGTTGTACTTTAGCCAAGGTACCGCCAGTTAGCATAGTGAAACTCACCCAGCTGTGTGCTGTTCCTGAGGATAATATGAACCCAAAGTTGACGGCAGTGTCCGTGTGGAATTCCATATAGCCTAGTACAGCGAAGCACCGTGTTGTCCTCCGTCAGCTGGCACACTTTCACTTTCAGGTAGGCTGATGTCTGCCTTTATTTGTGCCGCTGAGCACACACTGCTGTTGTTAATGTGTTTAGTATGTTGCTGAATCGCTGTTAATGTGTGTGTATTTGCGATCGGGGTGCGTGTTCAGGCTGTTTTAATGATATTTGTGACAAGACTGCCGCTGGTTACACAGTGTAGGCCTACCTACATCTGTATTTTTTGGCACAGCTGGACCATGTTATTGATGTTGTTGCATCGTAAGTGTGACAGGTCTGATCTCGGCGTCGGCGTCAGGAATATATGGCCCAATATGATCAAGCGGCGAGCCTCCTGCGGTCACGCGGCCAACCGCCGCCTACGATGAGGCGGCGGCGGCGGTTGGCCGCGGCTGCGGTGAACATGGCCCAATATGACCAAGCGGCGAGCCTCCTGCATTCACGCGTCCAACCGCCGCAGGCGGCCAATGCGGTGTGTTCCCGGCTTTAGCATGATGTCAGCCCTAAACTGCTGCATCATGCTTATTATCCAACATTCTGGGGTTGGGGTGATTTGTATTTTAATTAATTGCAAAAACAGATTGATCATCAGACTATCATTTTACAATCAGAACATTTTAGAGGCCTAGACCTTTAGAGTAATTCAGTCCCTCAGGATTCCCTTTAATAATCTTTATAAGAAGAGGTTTTCAATCAATTTGTCAGTATTCTTGTGTCTTCAATCTACATTTATTTTGTTTATTTCACAATCACAGAGACCCTGTTTCCACCTGGCATTAACATCTGACTTTTTGAATCTGGTTACAAGTGGACAGCTCTCAGTCCGTGTGTTCCCACTTGTATTTTCAAATGTGACTTCTCTGTCTACTTGTGATCGGATTCCATTTACCCGCGCTGTATTTAAATCAACACGTTCATCATTTCCGTTTGCATTGCTGTTTTTAACCGGTGGGGTTCAAACAAGTAAACATACAGGGCTGTACAGTGCCACAGTTTGAATCGCATTTGCTATAAAAATGCATTACATGCGAAGATAATTACCAGTCTAGGTTGACGAGATAGGCTAGTCTATCTCATTTAGACAATGAGGAGCGATGCACAATACTGCTTAGAGGGCCCTTACATTAACACTCGCCAAATGCGGGAAATATCATAGTATAGGTAAAGTATAAAAGTAAAAACTCTTAGGCGAGTAAGTTATTACGCCACTTTGGCTGGTGAAAGATGTGTGCTCGCTGTTTGGCTATTCTAACGTCTGCCTCTGTTAAACTCTTGTCACCGCAACCAGTCCATAGCTTTCACAGTTAAGTTATTCCTTGTGTAAACAGAACGTTTCCTGTACACCTTCACATTAAAAGCCTGTTACTAGCCAAGCGCGAGTTGACCTTTATTTTGAAGCAGATAAGAACAGGAAGTTAGCGCTCCACATGACTGCAGCTTGCATGGCGCCAGAAAAAAAAATCAGCGACTTCCGTGTTATCACAGTTTTACTCGGTGAAATGAAAACAGAGGACAGATAGCTTGTCATTTGCAATACTTTTAACTGGGCGCACACTAAAACCTTTTTTTTCTACGTATTTCCGCTCAGGCAGTTGAGTAGGAGGTCCCTAATGTGGACACAAACCACATTTGTGTTTCCACTACCAAATGAATGTGGACACAAGTGGTCACAAGTGGTCACAAACCACCTCCGAATGTGGTTTTTGTGATCCGATCTCAATGCGTCTTGAGAGTGTTCTCACCTGTAGTTAGAGCTGTATTCATGTGATCGGATCACAAAAACCACATGATGCCAGGTGGAAACAGGGTCAAAGAAAGGTCCACACTTCCACTGTATCTAATGACTGGAGTCCACTGTTGGTTGGGATGGTGCGACTTTCACACTCCATCGTGGATGAATTTAAAAGGAATAAACCAAACTGGATTATTTCTTTATTTTCAAAATTCCCTTTATTAATCTTTATGAGAAGAGGTTTTCAATCAATTTGACAGTGTACTCGTGTCTTCAATCTATATTTATTTTGTTTATTTCACAATCACAGAGAAAGGTAGTTAAGCCAACATTTACGTTTGGATTGGATGCAACCTATTATTTTAGATTTCTTAAAGTTTAATACCTTGTTAAGTGACTTTTTCTGAGTTGATTGTATTGAAGGATTTGATTTCCAACTAAAGTAAAATGTTGATTGTACTCAACCTATTTTAAATTGAATTTGTATTTAAGTATCTTCTCCAACACAGCAGAAGGATAATGACATATATCACAGTCACTGTGAATCTTGGCTATTGAAGTTAGCTGTTGTTGTTGAAGGCCTAATGACCATCGTTAGACACAGGTACCCATCCCCCACACTGCATACGATCAGAGAGTGACACAGACAGAAACTCCCCTTGCCCGCTCTGAGTCACTCAGGCCAAATCCCTTGAGCCTCAAGGCCCACATGTTAAAATGGCACTTCACCTTTACCTTTGAGATGCAATTTCTATTACATATAAAGGGGCTTATTTGGCATGGAGTGTTAACTTTACCAAAGCAAAATGCGAGTAAAAAAAAAAGCCTAAATGAATTCTAGTTAAAAAAAAAAGATAAATAAAAGTACTTACCGGAGAATATATACAAAAAAAATCACAAACTTTATTGTTGGCTTGTGAATTTATCTTTTTACATTAACTGCAGGCTATTCTTCCCTGCTTAGGCTCTTTAGAGATTGACTGCCTGATGTGAACGTGTTGCAGGATATTGCCTTAGCGAGTGGATTGCACTTAATCGTCAAGTAATCCATTCTAAATCTAAAGACACCTGTCACAAGTTTCTGATATTTTGGTCAGACTAGACGTTTTTATAGCGACAGGGGATCTCATATTTGCAAGACCACAACTGGATTCCTTTCAAGATCATGATTATTTCACATACTATTCCAGGCCTATAAAATGATTTCAGGTAAATGAAAAAGGTATTATGGAATGTATCTGGACAGGGCAGGCTATAATATGTACCACTTAAATAAAAACAAGTATAGATGCCTTAACCACCTACGCCTACATGCCATGCCTGGTCACATTATAAACTGCAAACAGTATCTTAATTAAAGAGAAACCTTTTGAAGTCATACTGTAGAGCCGAGCGGGGGTATTATGCCAGACTTGTGAGGAAATGCGTTGAAGAAGGAGTTTCCCTCCTTTTTAAGGTCACTGCACTACTGCAGGTAATTTCCTTATCCAAAGTCTGCAAATATGGTGACTTGCAGAAAGTGTTAATGAAAGGTGCAAAAAGAGCCCTTAGTGCACTTTGATTTGACAGTGGGACAGCCCTCACTTCTCAGAGAAAGTGCTCACCACAATTAAACTGAAATGTTAGGATGTGTGGAGCACATTGATGCTAGTCATTAAAAACTCTTCCTAAAAAGCTATTTCTAAGCAATAAAGTTGCATTGCTTAAAACAATTTGCACATGGTATTACACATATATTGTATGAAATGTGCATAGATCACAGATCCAACTGGCCACACTCAAAATCATGAAGTCGTCATTCTCACACACAAAACAAATGTTTGGTCTGGTTTCTTGACACTGGAACCAACACTGTTCTATAGAACCTTACCTTCAATATAATCAACTAGAAATGAAAACAACAAATTACAAGTGCCCCCCCCCCCCCCCCCTCACTATGCAGTTTCAGTGGAGAGGGATTTGTTTATATTCACAGAGTAAGTTTACTAAACACATTTTCTCTACATGCGATTCTTAGTTTTGAATGATTATATCATCATAAATCAAAACTAAACTATATTTAGAGGAACCTGGAACCAAACATTGAGACTAGAGTATGTTTGTAAACCAAACTATGGGCCCTGCTGCTGTAAAAAACAGAATGAAACAGTAACTTTTCAGGAAGCTTACTAACTTCAAACACTGTTCCAGGGATAACATTTTTCTGCGAAGAACATTTTTTATTCAGTTCTGAGAATATACCTTAGAAAATGTTTCACTTCTCTGACACATACAAAGTTACACACTGCAGCTTTAATCTGACCACAGACAGAATTTAAAGATGTATTGTATTAAAGAGAATTTGTTGGAACAGCCTTTCACTGTTAGGTTTATGATTTCTAATTTAAGGATAAACATTACGTCCTTAAGCCGGATAGAAATAGTTGGGGTTTTAGGAGATTTCCACATAAGTAAAATATGACGTCTTGCCAGAGGGGAAGTGAAAGTTAGTATTTCTGTTTGCAAAGAGTAAATGTGGTGTTGTTCTGATGGGGTCAAAAATATTTCAATGAAGGGCTCCATCTTTATTTAGTCTCCAAGAACCTTTGTCAAAATCATAAAAAGTCAGTCCAGAATTGATGTAGTCTGGGACAATAAAAAACCTCTCACCCTCCTGTCCCCACATTCCTGTACACATACCTGCCAAACCATGCCCTTGGCAGCAGCCCTTCAACCCCTCCCCTGCCCTGCATTGTCTCTATTCAAAGTAGGCACTTCACACCTTTTCTACAGCAACACTGTGAGTTGAACTGTTATGAAACTGCATTGCTGTGTCTCTCCCAGAGGCTGAATACATCTCCTTGCTAACATAAATATAGTAGATTCATTAAACATGGTATTGTAACAGTTGTATGCGCCAACATGTTTAAGCTAAACTTACTTGGATTTCTGGTTCATTTAGTGATTTTATTTTAAGCCTACAGTAGCTCCCTAAAATATCCAGCCATTTAGGAAACAATGTATTTAACAACATAATGAATTGATGGATCCTAACAAGGAAAGCATGTACAAATATGGAATTGACCTTATTTGCACAGCCTTATCGCATCATTGATCTGTCAAAGTTTTGACAGAAAACTGAGAACATTAACTGAAAATGGAGAACAAATATGTCACTGTCCATAATGATAGTATTGAAGGCAGGGAATTATATATTTATATCTTATGTACTAATGTCACAGGCTGTCACAGAATGACCAGCATATTGAAACACCCCTCACACATTGAGTAACTCACTTCTCAGAGGCAGCCCTCTCCACAATTGTACCCTCAATTTAGGATGTGACGAGCACGTTGATGCTGGTCATTTCAATTATACAATGTAGAGGACATTTTTAAGTCTTGAAATGAAAACCCATTAAAAGTGTGCAACTTGCACAGGAAAAAGTGATTGCGGATTGATAAAACAGTGATAAATTGTGGGGTTTTGAAACTCAGGCCATGCTATTTGGCGAGAAGGAAAATTCAGATCAACTGTCCCTAATAACTTTACATTTAAGGATCAGTGAAAATATTGAAAAAAAAAAACATTTACCAAATGCAAAATGCACAGATTAATGTGTATGTCTGCTCAAAAACAAAACAAATACTGAATATCAGTTTTAGACCCATGTTTAATGTTTTCACAGTATTGCCATACAATCTATAATACAAGATGTCTTTTCAAAAAAAAAATTCATAATACATTTATGGTACAGTAGCTTGAGATTAAGATGTTTCAACTGGAACATATATCATGGTGGTCTTGGTGTGAGATTTAAATCCAGCATCAACCTGACAGAAATAGTCTTTAAGACCCTGAGCAATATCGTTGAAAAATATTTCACTTCCTTTTTGGCTTAAATGAACATTGTCTCTTAAAAATAGCTCAGGTTTGTCAAACACTATGTTTGGATGTTGAACAGTACTCCCATTAACCTCCAAAACAAATGTAGCCATCACAACTTGCGGTGTACTGTCAATAAACCAGCTAGTTTGACATTATGGAGCTAAGAGGGAACACTGGCAGCCGATGTTTCTGCATTTGTAATGCCAATACTTTGCATCACAATGCGAGCAATACCTAGCCACCTTTGTCTGGTCCTGAGAACCAATCACTGTCCAGATTGCTTGTGAGGGTGTGGATATATTCTGGGCATCTCACTACAGGTACACAGATGTAATGACTTTTTTGGAAGGGCTTGACCACTACAATTCTTAGGAGGACCCACCTGGAGATTATGACTGAACTTTTGAAACTTTTTTCGTTCAAAGCTGAGGCTGAAGTTATAGGTAAGTTACAAACTACAAATTCACCATGTATGACTAAAATAATTATTTTAACTATTATTTTAACTTAGTTTTTTTTATTTCTCTTTCTGTAAGGTTTTAACTGGTTAATTCTGATACTTAGTTTTTATCTGAATTATTTTAAGGTTCATATCAACTTTCATTATTTTACTTTTTTTTATTTGAAAGGTTTAAGTCAAATGTATTATATTCTTTTACACTTTCTCATTTCTTTTTTCTGAAAAGTTATATGCATTTCTTAAATAGTTTTTTTATTTTCCCTTTAGGCAAGGTTAATTGTAATTATTTGTGCAGTTTTTATTTCTATTATTTGCCAGGTTTAATTAAAATGTTATTTGTTTAAACTTAGTTTGTATTGTGTTGTTGCAAAGTTTAATTTAATTCTATCAAGCTATGTATCTAAAACTTTCTATCACTCTCACAAAGTTTCCCCAGTTGTGCTTTAAATTACATCTGGATTCTAAAATCTTTCAGAGAAAAATGAGACCCAGAAGAGTTTTGTCCTGAAAAAGAAGCCTTTTACTTCATTGCATCTGGAAAAGATAAAGACACTTTTCAGAAGACTTTCATCAACAAGGAGAAAGGTATGTTACTTGATTAGAATGTAAGATTCTCTGTTCAAATCTGTATGAAGGTACAAGCGTTCATACAACTTTCTACAATCCAGTTGCTTTGCTTATAATAAATAAGTATTTGAACAGTCTGGCATAGCATTATATGTATAACTATTGTGAAATAAGTAGAAAAATTAAAAATAAAATAAAAAGTACTAGTTTAACCTTTTGGTGACTTTTCAACCTTTTTGTATTTATATAAACACCTCATTGCTTTCATGTGTTCTATTTAGCTGTGGGCTAAACTAGGTTAGCTGTTTCCCACTGCTTCAAATCTCCATGTTAAACTCAGATTACTGGCATGATGTCCCCAAGTAGGTTCAAATTAGTATGCAGGTAAATTTGTGGGGGATGGGGGAGGGACTTTCCACACCATTTGGCAGGTACCCTGTATCAGCAGTATGTCAGTTTTATTGGAACCAACAAATTGTTCCAATAAAAAAAACTATATAAAAACAGAATACGACATGAGATCAACAGCAATAAGAGGATGATTTCAAACATTGAAGAAAAGGTGTAATTATTTATACATTGTTTTTCTTTTTGTTACAGGATAGGACCAATGCAGCTGATTGCTGTCCCCAAACACCAGATGAGATTGAACAGCCACATATTACCGACAGTGACCGTGAGGATTCATCTTCTCTCACTGAAGAGGAGTTTTCTGTGTGTGAAATGGTAATCATTGGTTTAATTCTATCACCAGATGTGATGGAGACAGTAAATGATTTTTGTATGAAAAAAGTAGTGCAAGTCTGATTTGACTCTATTATCATTTGCACAATAATAATAATAATAATAATAATAATAATAATAATAATAATAATAATAATAATAATAATAATTTTCTTTTCCTTAAGGCTGCAGAGCAAAAGGCCATCCAAAGAAAACCACTCCAAAGAGAAGCACCTTCAAAAACCCCAGAGCTAATGGATGAAGATGCACACAGAAGTAACCCTCCACAACTTCAAATCAATGTGAAAACGTCCTCAAACACTGAACACCAACGAATCTATGATAAGAAAAATTACTGCCTTTACTGTGAGAAGCCGTATGCAAAGATTACAAGACATCTGAAGCAAAAGCACTCTAACAAAATTGACGTAGCTAAGGCACTTGCACAAAGAAAAGGAACCATGCAAAGTCTTCTCCTGAGCAAAATAAGAAACATGGGAAATTACAATCATAACTGCTCAGTCCTGTCCTCTGGGAAAGGACAAATAATATCAAAAAGGCAAGCTACCCATCTTTCCACAGCAACAGACTATCTGCCTTGTAAGTTTTGCTTTGCTATGTATGTCAAAACAGACCTTTGGAGACATCATAAGCGTTGCAAACTGCAAGTGAAACATGACGGACCAGGAAAGAGAAACATTCAGGCTAGTGCTTCCCTCTTGTTGCCCATGGACACATCAATTTCCAGTGGACTTACGGACATTCTTCAGGGCATGATATATGACGATATAACGCACGTGGTCAAATCTGACGATCTGATCATAACACTGGGACACTTTTTGGGTTATGACATTGGTAATTCATGTAAATGGAGCCTCAGTTTTTGGGTTATGACATTGGTAATTCATGTAAACGGAGCCTCAGTTTTGGAGTTAAGACATTGTTAGTTCATGTAAACATATCAATCTCTTATTACAGTACACTTCATTCTTTTGATAATTCTAATCATTTCCCGTAACTGCTTCTAAAGATATTGATTAGGGGTTACTATCTATTATGCCTAAAAACCTTCATCACCGATATAATTTTGTAAATTCCTAAACCAAATTAAGTTATTTTTAGTAAAATATCACGTTCATTATTGTAAATATCTATTTTATTTCTATGTTTGTTGACTTTGTGATTTGCAGTACTTGTTTTTGACTTACACTTACCAGTAAATGTAAATAAATATGTTCATTATTGTAAATATCTATTTTATTTCTGTTTGTTGACTTTGTGATTTGCAGTACTTGTTTTTGACTTACACTTACCAGTAAATGTAAATAAATATGTTCATTATTGTAAATATCTATTTTATTTCTATGTTTGTTGACTTTGTGATTTGCAGTAATTGTTTTTGACTTACACTTACCAGTAAATGGAAAACTTACTTCACTTAAAACTGATTCTGATTCTTTTTTACATGGCAACAAGTCGGGCAATGAGCTGAGAATGCTTAAGGAATCCACTGAAAGATATAGCCTTTGTATTCTCTTTAAATGTATTACTGCAGGTAGGGTCAATTAGTATGACATACATAGGACATTTTAAACCGAATAAACATTATTTTCCCCTTAAGAATTATCCAGTTTGAATGACTCCTTTTTAATTAATGTGTAAAAGTCGCTCCATGCCCACCGACAGTGGACTCCAGTCATTTAAAACAGTAGAAGTGTGGACCTGTCTTTGTGCTTTTTAAATAAACTAAATATATATATAGATTGAATACACTAGTACACTATCAAATTGATTGCCATTCTTTGCTAACAAAGACGTTGGGAACTGAACAATTCTAAACGTTAGACGTAAACTGTATTGAATTCCAGCTAAAAGCACAGAACTTGAAAATAAAGTATATAGGAAAGTAACAAAAACAATTCAGAAAAATGTGTGCCAGTAGGATAGAAATCAAAGGGCAATAAACTCTCTTTTGTTTGTTTGTCTCTTTTGTTGTTGTCTGGGATAATGTGGTGTTCACTATGCAGACTGGTTTTCTGCCCTAAACTACCTCCATACAGTGAACTTAAAGTACATGTTGTGAGGGAATTTTCAGTCTTTAGTATGGTTAATATTAATGGTAGAGATGTATAGTATATTTATGCCTGTCTTGTGTGTTTGTCTATATCTCAGACACTAGGTCAGCCTGGTGACACTGGTAGGAGACACTTAGGTCAGTTGTATAGATAAAGTCTCATCTCCTTAGACTCCAGAATGTTATGGTTCACTGTGTTCAGCTCTGAACCAAAACATTGGTACGCTTGGTGCCCGAGCCAGGGAGGTGTTAGAGATAGCACAAGGTTAATACACAGCTCTCAGGAAGTGTCTGTCAGAATTGAAGTGCAAGTCACCCGAGTTGCAGTCCTGTTCTCCTTGGCCAAGTCTGTAATAAATATTGCTTCATAATTCATCACAGTATAGCCACTACAAAAAACTACACTGCACCTCTAATGTATTCCAAAGTGTCTATTACATATTGTTAAAAATCACAGCAACCAGCAACAGATACTTGCTGTGGTATTAAAGGTATTAATGATCTGCCAAAGTCTTGTTCATCCATGATGGAGTGTGAATATCATTGAATCCTAACCAAGAGGGAACTTGTGTCAATTAGTGCCAACTAAATGGGGACTCCTGTCATTCCATACAATTTAGGACTGTAGGGTCAATATGTATAACAAACAGACATTTAAGACTACATTTATATTATATTCCCCTTAAGAATGATCCAGTTTGCATAATTAAAATGCATATTTTTACCATTTTAAAAGTAATAGCAGTGTTTGATTTATTCCATAATGTGCATTACATATTGTTAAAAATCACAGCAACCAGCAACAGATACTTGCTGTCAGCAGACCAAATATATATTAAAACATGTTAATCTCTACAAATCATGTTCAAAGTATATGTTGTGTTATAACTATTCTCAAATTCAGTTGAGATTATTTTCATATGTATTACTGATCTGCCAAAGTCTTGTTCATCCATGATGGAGTGTGAATATCATTCCATCCTAACCAAGAGGGAACTTGTGTCAATTAGTGCCAACTAAATGGGGACTCCTGTCATTCCATACAATTTAGGACTGTAGGGTCAATATGTATAACAAACAGACATTTAAGACTACATTTATATTATATTCCCCTTAAGAATGATCCAGTTTGCATAATTAAAATGCATATTTTTACCATTTTAAAAGTAATAGCAGTGTTTGATTTATTCCATAATGTGCATTACATATTGTTAAAAATCACAGCAAACAGCAACATATACTTGCTCTCAGCAGACCAGTCATCCAATGTGTCAGCCCTCTGTTCATCTAGTCAGCACCGCTAAATACTTTTTATAATAGACAATTAAGATTTCACTAGAAATTCAAGTTCATTCAAGTCACTCACATTATTCAAACTGTAATGAGTAAACGTTTGTAATTTGTTTATTGGTGTTTGATGCTGGTGTTTTTACTCTGTGTGTTCTGATTGACAGTGTGTGTTTGTGTTTTGAGATGTGTGTGAATAGTGTGTTGCTTGGAATGGGTTTTGCAGGTGTTGTGAACTGTTCAGCTCAGGTGACTGTAGTTAGAGTGTTGCACATGTCGCTCCGATTGTGCCCACTGTCGTTTATCTATCGTAAAAAAACCTTTAAAAAAATATATGTATTAATTATACATATCTATTTTTATACAGTGATCACTTATATAGTGTGCTAGTTTCATAACTCCAATCTCTCAGTCACCCACTCTGCATGTAATCGGCAAATCAACTTTTTTACTTGCTACTTGCTGTCAGCAGACCAGTCAAGAAATGTTTCAGCACACTGTTCATCCAGTCAGCACCACTAAATATGTTTTATAATAGAAAATTAAGAGTTTACTTGAAAGTCCTCTCTCGTATTGTGAATTTTGACAGAAGAAAAAGTAATATGCAATTATGGATAATGCTGGAGTAGCAAATTATAACCGCAAAATAAACTGTAGTGGTTTAATAAATCTTTAGAATGTAACATTGTGAACACATTCCTTTAAATAAAGATAAGGCTTGGATAAGGAAAATGTTGTTGCTATGTCCCTGATATTAGTGCATCCAACAAGTTACTTCTTATTTGATATTTATTTGCAACATGTGGCCATGATTATATTCATAGTATTTGTAACATATGTTTAGTTTGTGTTAAAGTTAAAGGTATATAATCTATCTTAAAAAGAAACAAAGGGAGGTAACTGCAGCAAGCAAACACTCATTGAGTGAAACAATAGACACAGACAGCTCCATTGATGCAGTGAATGGAGTCCACTCTTAGATGTCACCCAATGATTCAAGTCCACTGTTAGCAAATTCTTCAAACAAAATGTAAAAACACATTTAAAGTAATATTATGACAGAAGACATTAAAACTAAATATTCTGTTGTGTTTTTTTATTTTTTAAATGACCAGAAATAGGTTGCCACACTTGGCTGGTACCAGCGATAGTCCCCTGTTAGTAAGGTCGGTCTGCCTGTGTGTGTGTGTGTGTGTGTGTGTGTGTGTGTGTGTGTGTGTGTGTGTGTGTGTGTGTGTGTGTGTGTGTGTGTGTGTGTGTGTGTGTGTGTGTGTGTGTGTGTGTGTGTGTGTGTGTGGATGGATTGATGGAGGGGTGGAGTGAAGGAAGGTAATAGCAGTCGTGTCCCCTCTCCCCTTCTTGTCAACCATTATTCGGAGAAACACTTTGAGTTGTATTCTACCGCCTCTAACACACACACACACACACACACACACACACACACACACACACAGTGGCAGAGTAATTTCTCTCAGTGCCACATCCACTACCGTTGAATTGCTATTGTGTTGCCATAGTGTCAGCGTGACTTTCCGAACAAAACTCCAACCATTCAAGCCTGTTCCCGTCTCAGCCAATTCAAATCCATGATGGCTGCCGGCATATCGTATTGCTTGACTCAAACAGTGTTGAAAGTAGTTGAGCAATTTTGTAACTTCACTGTTTTGGGCTGTTTGTGTGTGTGTTTTATGCCGAGCTAAGCATTCAACTGCACTTTTTTATATAGGTAATGTGTTGGTAATTGAAAGTGAATGGGGTGACAATTGGGCCTAATGAGCCAGCTTTTCCTCAAAATAAATATTGTCATAGGTCACAATTTAATGCAGTTAAGGATCTTGTTAAAAATGTATATAAAATACATCCGCACGCAATGTGGCGGAAGAGTTTTGATTAGCGATGCAATTTGATCCTGTCTCCGTTTTGCATGCCCTGCCCCCAGAGTTGTCCATTTGCCTGCATTGTTGGTGATTCTGTGTGTTCAGCAGCCATGGCGTGAGCACTGGCTATAAGCAGTGAGTGTGTTGTGGTGCGATTGAGAAGATAATTGGCTTTTTCACTGAAGCAGTTTTATGCTGATGCGATTGAGCCAGTGCGCGACGTAAAGGTTAGGGCGATATTAGGCCCCATACAAATGAGAAACAGGACAATACACACCGAGGCAGATCTCTTCTTTTTAGCCCAACCGGAGGGAAAATGTGTGTGTGTGTGTGTGTGTGTGTGTGTGTTGTGTGTGTGTGTGTGTGTGTGTGTGTGTGTGTGTGTGTGGCACAGATGTTTGTGTGGTCTGCTGAGATTGTTAGATCTTCTCCTACGTGGAACTAATGAGAAAGTCAGTTGGGTGCTGAGTGTGTTGTCGCCACACACACACACACATAATAAACCTCACAGCGTGCACACACAGACATGGTAACAGAATTAAATAGTCAATTAACCAACAGAAAATGAAAACAACCATTTTTATAATTGAATAATTACTTGAAGTGATTGATCAAGCCATTAGACCAAGGCAAATTAAAATGGTTGCAACTTCTTAGCTGTACAGATGTAATTTATTGTCCTTTTTTTAAACATTATTACACATGGCCATACACATATTTTTTTCTATGTTGAAATGTGATTAAAATTCCATACCTGAGTCATGATGATAGCTCAACCGTCTCCATGGGCGATGAGATATGGCTGATATTAGAACATTTCCTGTCAACCTTGTGAGAGTTCATGATTGAAAATTAATTAGACACCAAACAATTAATCTAGAATAATTGTGATATGAATCAATAGTACGATGAAATCATCATAACTTTGCTGTCTTAATATAGACATGCATGCAAACACACACACACACATGCAAACACACACACACACATACACACACACACACACACCCTTTGTTCACACTCACACACTATACCACATCCCCCACCCATCTCTCCCATTAATGTACTATTTTTCCCCCTCTTTATGATAAATGTTCAATAATTCAAAGCATAGCTCCTTTGTGTGTGATTGTATGTTGCTATGCTCAGCTCTCCTCCACTGAGCTATGGAGCTGCGACTAGCTTCTGAGTGCCTTTGGTTGTAGTGAGGGAAATCAACTGTGGCAGAGCTGTAAATTATTCTTCCGGAGAGGGCCCACACTCTGCTACTGTTTGCCATATACCTTTATCAGGGCCCAGTCAGGTCCTATGGGGCCCTTATCTGTCAGGTCTGAAAGGCCCCAGTCCAAGGAAATACCAATGACATGAACCACAAAAAAAGAGCTTGTTTGGTTGGCAGGGAGAGAATGCGAGAGAGAGAGGAAATGGACATATGGAGAGAAATAGAGAGAGATAGAGGGAAGATGGACAGAAGGATAGAGATTCAAAGAGAGTGAGAGAGGGGGCAGAGATCCTGTTGGGAATACCTCAAAGGGAGTAAGTTGTCAGCTTGGAATTGTTTACATTTTCAGTCGGAAAATAAATTGGTTATTGCTTGCTTCCTTTTTTTGTATTCTAAAGTTTCAGTCGACCATAGTAGAAGTTATTTCATTACTGCTGGATTGAATTGGATTGAATAGGGTCAGACAAAATGTGGACGCATATCATTTGCCGTTTGGATTAGTTCATTATAACTGAAAGAAATAGTCTTAGTGGATTAGTCCACATTGATGATCAGTTAACTGTTTAGGTAAAATTCAATCAGAAATGCCCAACATTCTCTTTTTTTAGCTTCAGTTTTCACATGCAACATATACTGTATGTCATAGGTGCATTGTGGCAAGCGTGTTTTTGTGATAGCACAATTGTCCCTATACAGGACAATTGAGTATGCATTATCTTATCTTCTCCTATACTTTCCTAGCTCTTCTTAGTGTTTTATGCCCTCTAAAATGCAAATTCTTAGTTTACAAAATGGTAACAGAAGCTTACAGAAAATCTTAACCAAACCTTGAAAGGGGAGACCTTCTCTTTTCTGTGCTGTCTTTTAGTTTCCGACTGTGCACCATTGCAAATGCGATATTTAAAGCTTTGTTTACATGGTAGAGAGAGGCCTCTGCTGTCTAGTTCCCCCCCCCCACCCCTCACCCTCACTCACTTCAGCGCCTGAAAGAAGGACTTCCTTGCATTCTGATCGCGGGCCTGTCTGTTTCGTACGGACTCTAAAGAATACTAATCAGCGAAAGCCTCCCTCCTTATGCACACTCTACTTAGTCAAGGGTGGAAGAAAATAACAGGAGACATATGATAAATGGCTGGTCCCATATTGCTCTTCTTATTATCTAGTGGGAGCCAGATTCTCTCACATTGCTAGGGGGGGTTGAGATGAGGAGTGTATTATAGGTAAGATTGAAGACACATCTTATAAGGCACGTCTTATGTGAAGTACACACTAGTGAAGGGGCCATCGCATAGAACTGCCAGGGTCTTATTCGATGGCAAGAGAATTGGATTAGAATACATTTGGCATTGTTGATCCACAGTTATTTACATGGTTGTCCTATTACATGCGTGTCATCATTTTGGACTGCGGTGGTTTTCACACATACAATTTCGACTAGAGTAATCTACTTGAACTTTTGATTCCTTATAGACCAAGAAATGTCCATTCACTTGAGGTAGTGGTAAATACATTTCAAGCAAGGAACTGTCAGGTTGCATTTGGATTGCAAGCGAACACTGTTTATGTTGCCAATAAGAAGACAAAGGATGAGAATTGTGTTTATTGTTAGACTTTAACTTAATAGTTGCATAACTGACTGGCTAACAGTATAACAAAGAAATAAATACAAAAGAGCAAGTCGTTGAGGAACAATCATTACATAGAAAAATAACTAGGATGCAGACAGAAATGTCCTTGTTATATTTCCAGTGTGTGTTTGCATTCTAAAGCAGAACAGGAACCTGGGAAAACGAAACACTCAGGCATCAGAAACAACCTTTGTGTTGTTTCTCTCTGCAATTTTACCGTTACACTTTTGTTTTTCGAAAAACAAATTGCACATTAGTCTTGCTCACAAGTACATTTCAAAGAAACACTTGACGACCTGAGCCTCCTTTCTCGTTAACTGTGTTGTTGTCTCATCTTTTCGCAAACCCCCAAGCTGTTGTTATCCGCCTAATTTGCCTAAATTCTGCGGGTTTTTGACAAAACAACAAAAACCCAAAACCCAATACACAGTAAACCCAATGCACCAGAGGAAAATGTCCTCACTTTCTACTTGGGTTTTGTTCCAAGCGCTCCTTAGATCCTAGGATTTTTTGGTTGAAAATATCTGTTAGTTCCATACAAATGAGTTTCCAAAATGCTGCTACAAGCTCAATTCATCATGGTGCCTGATTGCAGTTTGAATATCAACATAGGCCTACTGATTTAAAACTGACCAGGGAAATGGTGTTGATAGCCAGTTGGCAATATGTTCAACAGCAATATCATTATGATTGCAGGAACATTCCGTATTTCAAATCAGTCTTAATGTTGTCATTTGTATGTTCACTTTCTCCTCTTTAACCCCCAGGAAAGAATCCATGTAGGAGGCTTAGATCAGCTTAGTAGCTAGCCAGGGATTTGGCCGGTCAAACGGGTTCAAGAAAAAAAGCCCCCCCCTAGTGCCTGGCACAAACTGTACCGAACACCGACAAAATAATTAGAAAACATCATCGCCATCTAGGGATACTTTCCAAAAATGCTAATGTGGTGCGTCTTAACCCATTTGCTTAGCCTGTATTTTTAAAAAGCCTTCAGACGTAAGCGGAATATTGGAAGGCAGTCCTGTTTTAAGGTTAAAGCCCTGCTGTTATATAGCACTATAAAGCCAGTGATTTCAGGCCATCTTCGCCTTTTCAGTAGCTTGCGGCGATGAGGAAAAATGAAGAAAATAAAGGACATGAAATATTAAAGGCATCTCTAGTACACACATAAGCGCACACTTTGGCCTCACAACCACTTTGTTTATTTGTCTCTCTTTTCCCACACATAGACAAAGACTTTTCCATCTTACCTGTTAAAGGCCTCTGGGATGAGGCAGATCAGGTCTAAATATCCCTCCGCCAGGGATCTACTTTTTTTGGCTTTTGCCCCGGCCTGATTTGAAGCAGGGCTCATGCCAAGCTTCCCTGTGGGAGACTGGATAAAAAAAAAAAAAACAGCCAGTGGAAAAGAAAGCTAGGCCTGGAGGGCTGTGGGGAGAGTGTGAGTGTGTGGAAGCACATGCCCAGTATGTGTGAGAATGTGATGTGAGTGTGTGTCAGTGGATGTGTGTGTGCCGCTATCACCTTTGCCGTCCGCCCAAGAACTGCCAGTTACAATCGTTGAAAGGGGAGGAGGGGGGGGGGGGGGTAGAGGACGGGGGTGTTAACTGACAGTCCTAGCCAAGGAGCCCCGGCATTTTATTCCATTTTGTTCGCTGGAAGCCGAGTGTGAAACTTTGATGAAGAGCAATTTGCATCTCTGGACGGCTATGAAGAGGTGGGCTTTGTTCACTGCCACCGAAAAGCCGTGCCCGCACACTGCTGGCTCCTGCTGGCCTGCCCACCCCTCACCACCAGCCTCTGCCCTTCACCCTCCAACCCTCCTGGCACTGTGTCCCCACTGCTACGGCCAGCGGCTTTTCCCCCATTGTTTTATGTGGCCAAGAACACCTGCTGGGAGACCTTTCATCATCAATCCTCTCTAGGGGCTTTTCAAAGCCATCCAAGGGCGCCCCACCACCCCACCACCCCACCCACCCCCCTGCCTTCCCTCAGGACGCATACCCCACCTGGAATCAGACAGATGTAGGAAGAGGTTTATACCATCGTAAACAGAAGCAGTTTGTGTGGACGTACCATTTAATTTTACAGGCTTCGAATACTAATTTTTCCCAAACACTATTTGAATAATCCAAAATAGGTGAGACTTCTCGACTGAAGTGTTGCGTCGCTGCGTAGGATGTGCTTAGACATAGCATTTACTGATCATTTTTTTCATCAGTGATAATTAATGTATTATATCTCTATTAAAACAAATTATTCTTCACACAATGTATTGTAGATTAAGCAACGTTTGCCAATAGTTTGTGGAAAAAAATAATACTGAAATACTTGAGGCAGCCATAGTGGTCTATCAGACCTCATCCACCTCATGTAAATGGATTGGATGTTCGGGGGCAGAATGTGAATGCAAACCAGCCCTTGTCCACTCAAATGCACATAATGTGTTGCACTTTGCATTCTGCACCATCTTTTGAAGAACAAATAAAAGAAAAAAGGGTTCCCCAATGTCTCGTTTATTAAAACTGAACAAGTAGTCCCCTGTGACTGCCAGGGTAACCGGTAATGAAGGGGGATGGTGTGAGAGACAGTGGAACAGGAGAGAAGACAGCGTGGTTTGGTGTGTGTGTGTGTGTGTGTGTGGTGTGTGTGTGTGGTTGTGTGTGGTGTGTGTGGTAATGGGGCTGAGAGGCGAGTGTCTGGGGTTGTATTTGTATTCCGGTGGCCTGGGGTAACCGTGGATACACCTAGGTGACTGGGAAGCATGCAGAAGGAGGAAGTGGGAAAGCGCCTGTTTCACTAACGTGCCTCTACATCCCCACGATGATTAAAACAGAGCCACACAGTGTAGAAGGTAACTCTAGGTCACTCCTGTCCAAAACATGCTCATCATCTATGGCTTCTACTCTTCAGTGGTGTGTTTTATGTCACTGTTTAGCAGACAATGCAACTCCTTAATGAATATATCAAATGGATTGTTGAAAACACCAGAGGGGACACACTTAGACTATTTCCCCATTGGTGAATTTTAAAGCTTACCCACTAGACAGGAACCTTAAATTTTTAACAGGGTATATTATTGGTTTAAAGACAGTAGCAGGTTCATTCGTTGGTTGAATCCTGTTAGATATTGTATTACAGATAATTTTTTATAAACAAAATATCATCGCTGTGCAGCTTGCGTTGTTAAGGTGGCCGCATTACATATAATGTGCTTTAGGAAACACTGTTTTTCAGATGTGTCTTTTTTATAATCACGTGCAATGGGAAAATATTTTTTTTAATTTAGTTTGTTGGTTGGCCATTGTGACACATTCGGCAGATAGGCCAAGTATGTCACACCCTGACTAGCCGTCTCTCAACTAGATTTGCCTATACTTAAAATGCAGGACAGCAGAGCGTTAACATTGTTATAAGACGCCACCGCAGTATAGGCTGTCATTTTTGATAAAGTTGAGATGTGAAAGTCAAATTTAATCTAAAAAGCTTAAACCCTCTTTGCGTTTAGTTACCACAGGCCATTCCCAGCAAGCAACTACACAACCACACAATTGAAATTTTTTGCGATGTCATGAATTTATTCCAGACAGAAGAGCTCATTTGGCCAGCTTAACATAGTATGATGATTCATAAGCCTCAACAAAGGACTGTGTCAAACGGTTTCCCCCCCCCAACATCCCATTCACTCTTCCTCTCTAATGTTCCCAAATCAAGCAGCTTTGTGGGGCCAATGACAAGAACTCAGTCATTGTGTCATGTCATTCATGCAGTGGATGATGATGATGGGACATGTAGGTTTTACAGGGATTAGCCTGAGAAAACATGATTACTTTAAACAGTGTAAACCTGCTAAGGACACTGGTGGGTTTAATAGAGGAAGCTATCGTATTAGTGACTGTGACAGCACTGGCCGTAATACCTCTGTGCAAAAGTCACTAACATATACTTAACATGACAATAGCCATGTCAGCTCTTACACTTTTACATCTGATTTCATACTTCTGGTCTGCATATCCCATAGGCATCTTCCATTGCATGACAAGTCCATTTTATGAATAGTTACTGCTGTGTTAAGAGTTGTGTTGTTCAACTTATGATTTCAACCCTAGCATGGAATGAACAGCTGTCCAAAGCTGGGCTGAATTGGAAATGGATGTGACTTTAAGGTGTGTGAGATGACATACTTTTTCACAAAGTTGTTTATGATGTTATATAGCATAGTAATAGGCCAACTGGGATCTGTGATTTGAAAACAAATTCCTTGTACGTTTGAGTATAGTTGTCAAAAATAAACAAGCTGTTACTGTGTCAAATGTAGTTGTCAAACTGGTTTATTTTCCACACAGGTGTTTTCTTTATCAATTTCAGACACACAGACCCAAAGCTTAAACCTTGTCTCCTGTTCTAACATTTGTCTTCATTTGCCTTGTTTTGACACCTCTATACACACACACACACACACACACACACACACACACACACACACACACACACACACACACACACACACACACACACACACACACACACACACACACAGTATTTATCTATCGCTATTCTATCACAGCCTCAACTACAGATTGCCCAGTGTTGTGTCATCTTGAGGCCTCTCCCAGTGGGAGTTTGTCATTCACTCTGAACTCAGGCCACCATCCTTTCATCCAAACGCTTTTTTTTCTTTATTTATTTTTGTAATCAGCGATCGCCGACAAAGCAGACAAAGGAAAGGGACAACTGGCTGTTTGCCAACGGGAATAGGGGGCGGGAGGAAAGGTGGGAAGGAGGGAGGGAAAGAGGGAGAGAGAGAGAGAGCGAGAGAGAGTGATGGAGGTATAGGAGGGATAAGGAACGTAGAAGGAATGAGCGTGGAAGGAAAAGACAAAAGAGGGGAGGTCGTTTAGTGTTGTGTTTTGCTGAGGGTGCAGTAGAACACAGAAAGAGGCGGGGTCAGTGTGTTTGAGAAAATAATAAAATAATAATTGCCTTCCGTCATCCCCTCTTAGAGCAATGCCAAACACGAGGTTGGGATTTTTTTTTTTATTGGTCTTTGTCATCTCAATATAAGCTCCTCCTCCTATTCTATGTTCTTTGGAATCAAAACAAATGGCTACACACACACTGTACACTGTTGTACAAGGAAACACACAGAGACGCACACACACACACACACACACAGACAGACGCACAAAGACACCAACTCTCGGTGACCTTTGCGGGGCTCTTTGTTGCTTCCGAGCGGCAGCCATTTGTAATTGAAATTAATTCTATTTTGCTTGTCAGCAGCAGGAGAAATTTGTCCTTCTCTTTTGTCTGCGCTGGATGTTCGGCAGTAGGCTTTGTTTGAATCCATATACCGCACCCCACTTCCTCTCCGCCCCTCACACACACACACACACACACACACACACACACACACACCACACACACACACACACACACACCAACCACCCCCCTTTGCGAGTGCTGATTTTTGATAATAAGCCCAGTAGTAATTTGTCATGTGGTGGACCAACCATAGGCACGCTGCATGTGTGCAGTTGGGGACATGAATGGTGAT
>CM047510.1:27296824-27336824 GCA_026122265.1 Ammodytes dubius
ATGGCTCCTTTTGTGCTGCAACTTAATTAGCAGTCTCTGAAGCTAACGCCGCGCTGCGTTTTTTAAAGCGGCCGCTCTCTAATCTGTCTGACGAGATATCCACTCACTCACCCTCGCGGCGAAACAAATACAATGATGTTTGTCTGTGTTTGTTTTCAAGAGCTACGTAGCTGAGAGGCTTATGGGCACACACTGTCCAAAAAAGAAGGGTGAAAATGAGGAAATATATGCAGAAAGAAAGAAGAAAAATAAATATGTCGAAATGGGATTTTTTTTTCATAAACTTTCAGAGGAATATCTAGAATGTGTGTGATGATGGTGGACTGTTAGGCCCATTTTTGAGCCCTTTAAAAATAGCAGCTATGATTTTCGATGATGGAAATGATTGCTTTAGTTGTTCATATGTTTGCTTGATATACAAGAGCCTCTTGTGCATTGAAGGTGGTAGGGTGTCACAAGGTTAGGAAAAAAAGACATTAGGAGTATATTAGAGTATGTCTATAGAAGTGCAACATAAAAGGTGAATACATAAGGGACCTTTCTTTCAAAAAGGCCATTTCTGTCCATTACACATTGTTTCTAATGCTGTCTTTGATCATGACGGTGGCCCTGTATCTCGTATTCATTTCATTTTTTTTTCATCTATTGTCATGCGTGTGTGTCCCCCCCCCCCCCCACTATAAGCAGCTTTAGAGGATGTAATGCCCCGCTCATGTCAGGGAAGGGGGGAACCAGGATGCGACAGGATTTTGAAAGGTCTTAAGCTTCGGTTGTGAGCATACTGGCTGATACAGACACAGATGTTTTGGGGAGTTAAAATCCAGGGATATGGCAGGAACACTATGGATCCAAGAGGACAATGGTCTAATATGCCAAGAGGGATGTCCCTCCCCTTTAGCCAGCCAACATGATAGGGAAACCCCTACATTGGCTTTAAAGGTGGAGTCTGCGATTCTGGAGAACGCTTGTTGTCAAAATCACTTTTTGTCAAAATCAGTGAATCTCAAATGTATTTCTTTCCTTTTACGGAAAAATCTGATACACAGCCTAGGCTTTGTAAACTGGTATGTAAACAAAGTGGGCTGACCGTAGCTCGCTACATGCATTTTACAGAGCCTAGGCTGTGTATAACTCTGGATTTTTTTTCAGCCACACACAGTACGGACAAGTAGGAGACTGGAGGAGATAATCACTGACTTTACAACAAAACATTCTCCATAATCCCTAATTCCACCTTTAATGTATCATTGGTAACTTTTGCATTGCAATCTAATGTTCTGTATCTTTAAATCAGGGTCTTTGCTGTATTTCTGATACAATATATTCAGGTTGGTTTAAATAGTGATGCACCTTTTTTACTTTTCCGATTCATACGTCAAACCAGTAACAAGAGAAGGAAATATAACCTGGGACATAAAGGAATTAAGCAGCAGTCATTTCAGAGCACTAATATTTGCTGAGGGTGTTGAGCAAACCTGGTTCGACTGGAATTGAATTGTCAGTGTGAGCAGAGAGACAGACAGCAGACAGTAGGAATCAACAGGACAATTGAAGTGGGTGCTTGGTGTGTGCGTGCCGTGCATTTATTTGGTGCAATTGGGTAATGCTTGAATGTTTTCACAGCGACTTAAAAACAACTGAATAATGAAATAATTCAGAATGTAGAATACCATTTATATGCACCACAGCCTCTTTCATCAGCTCCTCTTAATATTAATCCCCCCTATCACAGCAAAGGGAGACATACATCGCCTCTTCAAATTGTTTCCGAAAGCTTAAAAATTAAACAGAGGTGTGCTGCAATCTGTTTTATTAAAAAGGGGAAAACAGATGCAGGCTTAAGTGGAGGTATAGGAAGCATTCAATGAGCACACACGCGACCCAGATTAACCCCCTGTGAAGTGGCTGTGCGTGAGTATGAACTGACGTGACTTCCACAAAGCGAGTGCGGTTGCATTGATGTCGTTTTAGCCCATTTTTTTTGGAAATCTGTCATTCGAAAAAACATCTGTGCGTGATGAGCTTGCCGTGGTTTTCGTTTTATTTGGCACGGTTCTTTTTTCATTTGGTGAAATTAAAAGGCAGCTTTTATTTCATGTTGGCACCTGTTTTGTCAAATAATCTACTTTATTGAATTGTTAGCAAAAATAAGGTGAAAAGTGAAGGATTACCTGTTGATGGACAACCCATTTTTCAAAGATTATTTTGGGCATTTATTTATGCTTTTATTAGATAGTTTCTCGTGACAGAGATGAAATGGGGCAGAGAGTGGAATGGCATGCAGAGTCTGACCACGGGCCGTATTTGAACCTGTGGCCTGCTGCTTCTGAGGACTGAGCTCTATGTGGGGGGGAGACGCTCTGACCACTACACCATGAGCCCCCCAATGGACAACCTTTTTTTAGTCTCAAATCTCAAAGAAGATAAAGTTTCAAGGATCTCGGGATGTTTTGAAGGTTTTTATACCACAATCACTTTCATCCCCACCAGACTAGGCTCTTTATTCCCATTTTACCACATGATGCAATTGTCCCCCCCCCCGAAGATATTTGTGCTGCAACTTCTGCCCAACTGTGCTCACTCCTGCTGCTTCACACAACATTTGGAGACCACATCTTTGGCTATGGGCTTGCATCTCCTGTCTCGAAAGAGTGTGTGTGTGTGTGTGGCGTGTGTGTTGTTATGTGTGTGGGGGTTGTGTGTTGTGGTGGTGTGTGTGGTGTGTGTGTGTGTGGTGGGGGGGGAGCGGTGGGGGTCATGGAATCGTAACAAGCTTCTTTGAACTGGTAGGTGGTATTTGATGAGCTGTGAGGAGCATAATATACGGTGTATTTGATCTATAGCCAGCTGTCTGGATCGCCGGCCTGTGAGTTCTCGTCACATCTTCCGTCTTTGTAGTTTGTGCACAACCATGTACACGCACACACACACACACACACACAACACACACACACACACACACACACACACACACACACACACACACACACACACACACAAAATCCTGTGCGCGTGTCATTCAATTCAGCTGCAAACACACTTTATTCGATTTTTGGGCCTTCACTTTATACTTACATTATATTAGGCTTTCAGAAGTATTTCATCCCTTTCCCTGATGATATTGAACATTCCTTGAAGAGTTTGAGAAACTTTGTTTTGCCAGTTTAAAAGTTGATCGGCCATTGGGATTGGCCTTCTACTTTTAATCAGTTGCTGGATCATAGGTTGATTAAGTCTTTGATTATTCTCTTTGTGAGCGCTCTTAGCCCTCCCGCTGTGGTTGCTACTCAAGTTACTTTAATTAAGAAAAGTCATTAAGTTCAAAAGTTATTTACAGAAGAACAAACCATTAGTGTTTAATGGGCATGCACTGTGCCCCTTGATGCATTCTGTTACTTTCTCTACCATATCTTTATGTCTGATTTTTGGGTCACTGGCTACTAGGCGTTAAATCTCCTAAAAAGGACTTTTATTATATTTTACATCGTTCGCTCTGCTTCTCTCTCTCTCACACTCACTCCACACCACACACACACACACACACACACACACACACACACCACACACACACACACACACACACACACACACACACACTTCATTGAGTATTCCACACTCCCTCACAGTTGTGGTCTAACCTCTGCTTACTGATTAACAGCCCCTCTCTCTGCACTGACACATTGCGTTCTTTAGCTCTTTAGCCGATCACAACACAGTGTGGAGGACCATCTATTTCCTCTCCTCCTTCCCCCACAATCACTTTTCTTCCCTGTTGCTTTTCTTCTTTCCTTTTTCTCATTTCTTTCCCTTGGCTACTTTTACGTGCTTGGTCTTTACCGGTTCCTCCTAAAGGTTGTTTACAGCCATAGACATTTCCCATTTTCTCTACTTTTCCCCTGCTGTTTGTCTGTTAACGGTGTGTGTGTGTGTGTGTGTGTGTGTGTGTGTGTGTGTGTGTGTGTGTGTGTGTTACACTTGGTGCTGTGCAGAGCAAGCATTAAGGTTTGAGATCAACTCATACCCTTTCAGAAAACAACAGTTAAATTCCCTATTCCAATATATATATTTAATATTTGTTTTATTTGTATGATTGTCTTGTGATACTCTGAATAATGTAAATAATAAGTGTACTATAAGCTGTCCATACTTCACCGTATCTTCACTACAGAACTAATTCCGTCAGTCAGTTGTGAATGTCTTTTGTCTATTTCTGTCACCTGCATTTGATAGTTTTGGTTATTCAATGAACTTTACTGTTAGACGTGAATAGCTTAATACACTTTGATCAAAGGCTGCTTAATGACATTCCTAGCAGTGCAACATTGTTACCACGGTACTTTCTTTGGCCTTTCTCCAGACTTCATGTACACAGAACAGACTGAGTCCTTATGGGATTTTTTACTCCTTTTTTCCTTGGTACAATCAATGGTGAATTGAGACACCATATCGCAAAGTGATTTTTGAGTGTCTTTATTCTGTACATGTTGTACAAAGTCAGGATATTACTGGTGCAGAAATATCCCTCCGGGAAAGTGCAATTAAAAGTAACTTCTGCTGAGGCTAGCGTTTATAATCCAACTCCCGTAGCAAAAGATCTGATCGATTTATGGCACGGAAAAAAAGTGTCGAGGATAGAGCAGCAGGAGTTACTCAGATGAATAATTGATAATCCTTTAGAAGTTCCACAAGACAACTTGCGAGTGTTCTAAGTTTTGCAACAAGTTTTAGTGTACACAGCTTAATTTATTTTCTTTCATACAATTAATTATATGAAATTTGAAACAATTTTTTTCGCTTTATAGACCAACGTTTTTCATCTTCACTTTATACAAAACAAAACCAAGAAGAGGATTAACTGTGAACCTTATTGTACCAAATAAATATTTACTGACAACGACTCCCTGTATGACAAGTCAATTGCACAACAAATATTGTACAGTGTCGCACAAACATATGGTGTCTGTAACTACAGCCTGTGTATCTAATGTCGGCCTGGGAAAACATCTATTTGCTTTTGGCGGCCAATAAACACAGACTGTAAAAACACTCCAGCACAGTATGTTTGCTTGAATGCAGCAAGACCGAAATACTCTTTTGTATTGTGTATCTGAATCCACCCATAGACTATCAAAATGAAAAAGTCACCACATAACCCAATACCTTCTTCTTCCAAGTGAACTTTGAGGAAATCATTTATCATTAAACAGCATTTGATTATTCAACATGTCAATTGGAAGGCTAGCGAGCAGAGAACACTGTCTTTGTTCCTTTGCACTGCAGTGTCACTGTCTTTGTCTAAGAGATGGTCATAATCTCTCCGGAGCACCGCTTTCTCAGGTGTTATTAGACAAATCAACATTTCAGTTGCTCCAGTCAACACATCCTAATTAGAGGTGACACACTGTTCCCTTTGCTATTATGGTGCCGTTGGATTGTTTTATATTTCCCATTTCCCTTTCACTTTGCGCCCGCAAGATTGTGTGTGTGTGTGTGTGTGTGTGTGTGTGTGTGTGTTGTGTGTGTGGTGTGTGTGTGTGTGTGTGTGTGTGTGTGGTGTGTGTGTGTGTGTGTGTGTGTGTGTGTGTGTGTGTGGTGTAATCAAGTGTGTAAATGAAATGGCTCAAAGGAAGACGCTGACCTTCACCTATCCCTAGGTGGAACGATAGCGTCCCAAATCTTGTCATCAGAGTGTGTGGTGGAGATTCCTAATAAGGTGTGTGTGTGTGGTGTGTGTGTGTGGGTGTGTGTGTGTGCATGCGTGAGGCCATAGGAACATGAATAGGTCAGCCGAATCACTCATTGATCACGGGGTCATCGAGCGTGACATTGGTTGGATGTCACGGGAAGATTAACACAGTACATGTCCATAGAAAAGGTGGACGGCAGCACCTACCTTTTTAAGTGTACCCCTATCACCTGGGACGTCCCATACAGTCACTAGCAAAGCATTATATAATGGGCATTATTTCATGGTTTGCAAGGACAGTATTTATGTAGGCATCAAAATGACTGATCATTGAAATGTTACACTCTAAACTCTACACTACAGTTGGTTATCTCATTCTCTTACAGCCTGATGAGCCAATTCAGATTTTTACGACACAGTTTAAAAACGATAAAACACAACTGTAGCTCGTCGAGATGGAGACTGTGTATTGTTCTACAGCAGGCATGAGCCTATTGATCTCCACCACAAGAAACAGTGTGTATTTGTGAACACTGCAAAAAGTTATTTCTAATACCAGTATGAAGCAAAAGGTTATACAAACCTATTCAGAGTATTATGTTATGTGCTTTAATAGTTTATGTTGCTTTATGTATACCTGTTTTTGCTTTGTTTAATGTATACCATTACCTTGCCCAGGGACTGATAATGTATACTATAGCCTTTAGCTAAATCTGACACATTTTAAACATTTTGATTGAAAAATGATTGGTTTTGTTCCCTGTACATAAATGAATAAAGTAAATTAGCATTATTCAAATAATACAACTATGTAGCTCAAACAACTATTCTAGATTCAGATATTCTATGAGCATAGGTAAGTCCTGGTTGAAGTGCAAGTGTAGTGAAATGATGGAGAAGAAGTAAGAATCTGACAATGCAATTTGGAAGTGTACAAAGTTTGTGATGACTCAAGAATGTGGATGAAATCATCATAGTGGGAAAGTTTGAGCTCGTCTGGTCTTTCTGCAATTTCACATAAATATTAATCACTTTTTTATAAGGATGGAAGGTCTAAAAATAACACAATATTGCGCTCCTTCCAATTGAGGAGGAGGGGTGGTTGGTGTGTGTGTGTGTGTGTGTGCGTGTGTGTGTGTGTGGGTGGGTGGTGTGTGTGTGTGTGTGTGTAGGTGCACGGTAAGTGTGTATGGTTCACTGTTGTTTATCTCTCTCACATCCACCCTCACAGCTCATAAGGCGGGTTTAGGCTGTTCCATATGGATGACACTCGTATATGGCAGGTCTCGGTGCATCAGAATGTAAATGAAAGTGTGTGTGTGTGTGTGTGTGTGTGTGTGTGTGTGTGTGTGTGTGTGTGTGTGTGTGTGTGTGTGTGTGTGTGTGTGTGTGTGTGTGTGTGTGTGTGTTGTGTGTGTGTGTGTGTGTGTGTGGTGTGTGTGTGTGTGTGTGTGTGTGTGTGTGTGTGTGTGTGTGTGTGTGTGTGTGTGTGTCTGTGTCTGTGTGTGTGTGTGTGTCAGCAACTCTTGGCAGGCATATGGGAAACATTTATTTTTTCTGCGTGTGCACATTTCTTTACACAGTGGTTTCGACGTTTAAAAGTAATGGCCGCATCTCTTAATGTTTCCAAACCTTCCATTAAACGTAGATCTGTGTCGTGGGATGTGTGGAATTAATGAATTGTAGTCCATCTCTTTCTCTATAAAGCGTTGTTTGGGGTGTGTGTATAGTTTCCTCCTGGACTGGTGTCAGTTCCTGTGTTCTTGTGAATGAGTTTTATTTGCATCCTCATTTCGCGACTAGAGATTTCTCTGCAAATGTATGCACTGTATATCTATCTCCGGGAAAATGTCCTTGCATAAACCCTAATCGCTATTCACTCCAAATAACTGCACTCTCATAAAAGTAATTCTCGATTTTGGAGACAGATGATAATGCCCTCCTTTAATGTGCTTTATTGAAACAATACCATGTTACTTGATGAGTGTAATGTCAGTTTTGAAGTTGAGTTGTCATAGTTCTACATTTTTTTTAGGTTTTTCTCCACGTATGTTCAAAACATAAATCAGACTCTTTCTAAAAACCTGTAGGAAATCTCGGAGATTGTTCACATTTTTGTCTTTTGCTATCATCATCCACTGCCACTGTTGACTTAATGTGTGAGTTGGTTGAAGGGAAATAAATAAAACATGGACCAGCCGATACTCGAGAGGACATGCCGATGCTCTTTGGCCAAGGTGAATCGTATCATTTTCCATTTTGTCCTATAAAATAGAGAGAACTTAAGACAAGGAAAGGGTTGTAGGTAATTGATCGGCTTGAATTTGCTGCCTTCTGCATTTTGATTAATCCTTTTGAGTGTGATTATACTGTAAGTCGGTATGTCACCTCCATCCACCTGGAAAATACGATATACAGGTGATGAAAAATCCTTATTCGCGCATATATGATATCAGTTTTGTTGTGATCTATAGCGGGCCCAGTATTGTGAATTATACTGTGCCCACATTTCTACTCTGTGTGGTGTGTCTACAGCTGTCTCTGTTATCTGTCTAAAGCCAGCTATACAGCGGTAGATGGATATAAACATGGACGGTGGACAGAAGGAGATAGGATGGGATTTATGCTAGCATGCTGCTAGGAAGAAGGCACCAGATTTATTCAGTCCCTTTGTGGTGACTGATGCCATTACACTAGACCCCACCTTGACAGCCTCTTCCCCCTTGTATTTAGTTTCCGTGCCCCTATTCCCTATTCCCTCTTCCCTTCTCTCTTTCTATTTACTTTTGTCTGCGGCCTCAACTACTATGTAAACCCTAGGGACAAGCTTTGTATTCATTCCAGACCCACACCTTCCTCAATTCCATCTCTCTCATGTCTTTAAGATTCCACTTCTCTCTCTCTCTCTCTCTCTCTCCTCTCTCTCTCTCTCTCTCTCTCTCTCTCTCTCTCTCGCTCTCTCTGCTTGGAATCAATACTAAGCCCCTGTGCTTGTCTCTATCTTTTCTTCAATCTACCATACACATAGTTGTTACACATATAAATACATTTTTGATGTACATACTGAAAGCATATTGGTCCCCTAAGCTCGGATGCTGATAGCTCCTCTAGGATGTTCTGCATTAGTATGGCTCCCACTTGTGCCATCAGTCATAACTACTGCCGTTTACCACACACACACACACACACACACACACACACACACACACACACACACACACACACACACACACACACACACACACACACACACACACACACACACACTACATGACATCTGAAGGCTCCAGTCATAAACAACAAGCTAATGAGATGGCTAGCCTTTCCCTTGCTAAGTAGAGGACTGCAATGTAATAGGCTGCCAGGGTTCAACCGGGTCCTTGTGTAGTCGCCTATGTCAGCCATTTAAAACAGTTTAGCCATGTATTAACAGCACATACACATGTTCTGTAAAGACACAAGTAGCCTATAACAATACAGTCAGTCACTGAAGACTAGGCTTCATCTTTTTCTTGGTTCAATATTATTTTGCTAATCTTCCATTTTAGAAATCTCACAAGTCTCACAATGGATTGGTGTAGAGTGAACTTCAGTTGGATAAATATGATGTATTAGTAGTTGACTATAAGCATGATGCAGCATTATTGCCCTTTACATTACATTGATTTAACCTAGCTCTCCGCTAACATACATTAAAGCTAATTTAAACAGAGGGTCAGTGAATGTTCAACTCCACCAGGCTTGCGTGGAAGACAAGAACTATTTGTAGTCACTCACAGTTACTCTCTCAGCTTGTCAGTAAAAAAAAAATCACACACGAACACCACAACCAAACACACACACACACACACACACACACACACACACACACACACACACACACACACACACACACACACACACACACACACACACACACACACACACACACACACACACACACACACACACATATACAAACTCTCTCTTTCCATCCGTCAACCCCCCTTCCCTTCTGAACGGTATATTTCATCATAGCGAGGCATTGCTAACACAGCGAGCGAGTGCTTTCTCTTGTTCAGTGGCTCTCACTGTCAGAGAGAGCGATTTTTTTCTCCGCGTGACAGACTCAAGTGCTTCAATTTTCCCCTTGCTTTGGGAAAGTGAAGTGTTGAAAACCTTTTTCAGTTCATGGGCTATAGCATCATTTTTGGTAAAAAAAAAAATGGAGTCATGTCAGTCAAGCTACTTGCAGGTTGCTGCTCGGTTCACATGTGACATGGTCGGTTCATGGTCACACATACATCCAACACGCATGCACTCGCACAAATGGGTTTGACTATAAAGCGGTCAATGCACCTCTCATTCACTCTGCCTAAACACTAACCCTACACAAAAGCCTCAGCCTTCAAGTCTTTTTTTACTGGATGTGGCCTTCTTTAAAATGTTTTATTTCTATTCATTCGCTTTTCTTATGTGTATTATGTATTTTAATCTTGAACTTTAAATGGCCTTGTGTCTGAATTGTGCAGAAATAAACTCGCCTTGCCTTCTGATAATGGTTTAAATATTGTCCTCGAAGTCACATGTAATATGTGTCTACTTCCAAACCAACCCATTATGCTTCCTATTCATAAGAATTATTCTATTCACCTTATCTTAACATTGTGTAAATAAATCTTTTTTTTTCTTCATGGAAATTATTTCAAAAGCTTGGGTGTGGCAAATCTAGTGCCTTTTGTCCTCTCATTTCTCCTTGCACCTGAACGCATGCCAAAGATACCTGCAGCCTGTTGAATCAAAACATTGCCTGCTCGTTAGAGTGGACTGTAAAATTAGTTTGAAGTTGTTGCTCTGAAATTGCTCTCGACAAATGTATTACTGAGCCTTGTTGCCTTGTTATGTGGATTACCAAACTTTTGATGTATTATGTTACGTGTGTGTGTGTGTGTGTACAGTTTCTGGACATGTTATTGTTTTGTCTCTATTATAACAATATGTGTTTCAGAGAATCGTTCCCATTAAATAACTAATAGCCAATCACTTCGTTAAGAACTGGTATGAGCTGATTCGCCTATGTATTGTACATTGTTGACCAACCAGGATTTACATTAGACGCAATACTGCTTTACCTTTTTCTTTAAGTGATATATTAATGGTGTGTTTTTCTATGTTTGTCTCTACAGCAAAGAAGACGTGTGCGACCACAGACTTTGCCTGTAAGAACGGACAGTGTGTCCCCGCTAGGTGGCGCTGTGACGGAGAGCCAGAGTGTGCAGACGGCTCGGACGAGGCTGATTCAATCTGCAGTAAGGAGCCACACACACACACACACGCATGCAGGCACACACACGCACACAGATACACACACATCCTGACAGACAGACAAACATAACCGCATACAAACAGTGCCACAAGGAAAAACATATAATTACTGACAGAGGGGATGCAGTGAAAGCTAAGCCAGATAGCTGAGTGAGGACATACACTTGAGATGTTTCCGATGGTTTGTGTGTGTGTGTGTGTGTGTGTGTGTGTGTGTGTGGTGTGTGTGTGTGTGTGTGTGTGTTGGCAGAAGTGCGTGTCCACTCATCTATGTGTGTTATTAGCAAAATGAAAGGCTACTTGAATACATGCATTTTCTAAAACACGTACATGAGGCACTTGCCTTGCCACAGCCATGTCATTTGTGTTTGAACTAGTTGACTTCCACACCCACACACACACACACACACACACACACACACACACACACACACACACACACACACACACATGCTCTCACACTCCCAAGGTTGCTAGGTCTCAGTGTCACAATGTACTGCACTCTAGATGCAGTGCCAACCTTCTTCTTGCACATTGCCACGGAAAATTGCTTTTGCTTGTTTTTTTTTTCTTTTTGTGGTGAATGTATCATCAAAGACAGGACTTCCATACATGCTCTGATCAAGGCCATGGTTCCATACATGCTTTGATCAAGGCCACATGGCTGAAGAGTGGATAGGATGCCCGCTTCTTTCATACCTCTTCCATACGCTTAGTTGGAAGAGTGGGAATTGCAAAATGCTCACGCCTGAATCCCTCTTTTTTCCTCACAAAACAGATTGTGTGAAGAATGTGCGTATCTTGCATCCGGCTCGGTCACGCAGTGTATCTTTAAAAGCATTTTTGTGTTTTTCTTCGGGTTCATTTGTTATTTCACAAGCGCCGATTCAAATAGTTTGTCAGTTTATATTAGGGCTGTATTGTTACTGTTCATTTTAAAAGGACTAACACGCATTGTTAGACATTGCTCAATGTTGAAGTGATGAAGCAAATTGTAATGTAGGCATTATAACTAAAACTACAACAACCGTTGACTTGTTTTAGTGTTTAGTTAATTATTATATTAACTTATTTAAAGGATGATTTAAATTATGTATAAAGTATTAGTTTGTAACTAAGAGACCATTTGTCCAGCACATTGAATACTCCAAAAAAAATCATCTTACGTTATTTCAAAGCTTACCTTCTCAGCATACAATAGTTTAATTGTAAAGAAATGAGAGAAAGCCTGAAAGAACACCTTACCTGCTACACTTTAATTGCAATAGCTTGGCATGTGGTGAGGTCTGTCACTGCCTCAATTATGAAAACAATGGGACACTGCCCACTGTGGATATTGATTCGGGGTAACCACTATTTGCGGGTGCGGAGAGGTGTGACTGGAGTGAGTTGCTAGAGTTAAAAGACTGATACTGTAAGTTTAGAAGATGCCAATGCTGCCTTTTCCTCTTCTTTCTTCTTTTGACGGCTGGTTATAAACTGGCTTTTTTGGGGAAATGTATGGTGGAGATTAAATCATCATCCAGCGACAAGAGGCGGCTATATTTCAGCAGGTACATAAAAGCTGAGCAAGTTTATGATCTGTCATGGTAAGAAAGTGTTTACGGAATGTATCAGAAACTGCTCCTGTGGATTCTCTTTGTCTAGTGGCTTTAAAAAAAGTTAGTCATCGCCTGAGAAAACATGATAAATAAAGTTATAAATGAATAATGTTATAAAAGTATGGTGAATGCATTTGTATGGTTAACATGTGTGTTTAGAAGAGAAAGGTACAGGAGGTCTGGATTTTGGTGGCTTTGGGCAAGGTTTGGGTGAGTTTTGTGAGAGACGATTGTTGGAGAAATTGTGCTCCAAGTATTCAAATTGCTGAAAGTGACTACTGTTTGATGAAGATGATCTTAAGTTGCCCAGTAATTTTGGCTTTGCTTTATACTGTAAGTACATGGATTGCCTCATTACCTTTTTAAACTGGCCCACATTTGTAAGACTGAACTTTTTTTGAATGGTGTGATCATATTGACGGAAATAAAACACAGGCTAGCTATTCAAACTATTTGTATGCCATTGAACAGGGGTCGCCTTGGTGAAAAAAAAATGGCTCAACGTTATACACAGTTATACTTTGGAGTTTTCAGTGCCATGGTAAATTTCCAAAAGTGCTAGACGACTGTGGTTGTTGAAACTGGTCAAGTCCTCCACTAAGAGCAGTACAATCCACATACGCACTATTAAAAATTCATTGACATTTCACAGGCAGTCAAATATTAATACCCAGACATAACCAGAGGTTCATTCAAAGATAAGATAACTACTAGAGGTCACTGCTGTCTTATCACAAAACTTTTCATATGACTGTGACTACAGGCCACTTCATATTTGCACATTTGCATTAAGATGATTTTTCAAAGAGGTGATCAAAGACCACTTTGAAGATCCTCAAACGAAGAAGTCAGATCGGGATAGGCCAAGGACGTGTGTGTGTGTGTGTTGTGTGTGTGTGTGTGTGTGTGTGTGTGTGTGTGTGTGTGTGTGTGTGTGTGTGTGCGCGGCGCGTGTGTGTGTGACTGTGTGTGTGTGACTGTGTGTTGTACGTGCGCATGCCTAGAAAGGGGAAGAGTGTGTGCCCCTGCATAAGTAACAAGTTAGTCAATGCTTGTGTTTAGTATTCATCACAAGGTGAATCTGTGCAAGTCATTTCATCAGATAAGTGGACTCGTGGTTAAGTCTCATTATGTCTAATCAAGGTCAGACGCCACAAGAGCTTCTCCAACTTTCTCAGCCACATTGATCCTCACAGCTGTGTGTGTGTGTGTGTGTGTGTGTGTGTGTGTGTGTGTGTGAGTTTGTCTGTCTGTCTGTGTGTTTGCGTGCATGCTTTTGCACGTGTACGCTTTCATCAGAACATATATCCTGCGTTCCAATAGCCGTACTTTCTGCTATTTAGTATGTGTACACATACAATGTGTATACACAGTATACACATTGACAGAGTCTCCATATGAAAACAAGCGGGGATGCAGCAGATATATTAGCGAGAGGCAAGATCAATGTGTAATGTTATGATGAAATAAATAAGTAAAAGTATGTCCTAATTGTGTGCCTACTGCATATACTAACCAGATTATTTTTATGGTCGGATATAGTATGTAGAATAGAAAAAAGTAAGATACAGTATGCGATTTGGAACGCAGGGAGTATGTGCAATAACTTTTTCAAGTCAAGCTATATGGAAAAACAGAGGCAGGGTTTTTACCATGTCCTTAACACCCTCTGAATCTCTCTCTACCAGCCTAGCATCTTGTATCACATCCTCTTCTCTATCCTCTGGCTCTGTCTGGCAGTATGTCCTCCGCTTTCTGATCCCAGTTCAGTTGGAGTAGTGTCTTTGATTGAATTGATTTCCCCGGGAGGGAATCGATGGGCTGATCCCCGAGACCTGTGGTCGACTGCTGATTAACTATGGACCTCCAATGACGCCTCTGAAAACCTCACACACACACACACACACACACACACACACACACACACACACACAACACACACACACACACACACACACACACACGCACACACATACACACACACACACACACACACACACACACACACACACACGCTCGCTGCTGAGGAGCGGTCTGTAATTACACATTTGAAAATGAATCTGGGCCTGTAGGGGATTCCGTAGAGAAAGCTCATTCTGATGAGTGGTGGTTGATGTATGAGAGAGTGCTCATGTCCGCACACAGTGTTCTGTACTGATGTTCAGTGCACACTTCATCAGTTATAGTAGCTGCGCCGGCCTCATTTGAAGTATTAAAAGTTGCATTCAATCGCTAAATTACCAAATAGGGAACAGTAATTTATTGTTAAGAACAAGCCAACATCTAACTGGTAAAATGGACTTGTATAGCGCTATATCTCCGTTATTCACAGACTCAGAGCGCTTTACACATTGTTTGTCATGCAGACTGCATGGATGTGATTTGCTAGATTTATCATGTTCACACTTGCGACAGTTGTTGCACTATGCCAATTTATTTCTCCTTTTTTTTCAGAGAAATTCAAATTTCCAATCTAATATTACATTTTTTATTCGCACAGTTTAACTCAGATAGATAGATAGATAGATAGATAGATAGATAGATAGATAGATGATAGATAGATAGATAGATAGATAGATAGATAGATAGATAGATAGATAGATAGATAGTAGATAGATAGATGGATGGATAAATACATTTTACCTGATAACTTAAATCCCCAAAAATGACTCACACTTGAAGACTCATCATTGTTTATTCTGTTAATTTTAACAATTTAAAATATACACCATGTGATTATGTTGGCTGTCCGTGTTCTTAATCCATGTAGAATCCACACAAGCTCTGATTCTCTGGAGTCTAGACATGACATAGTCTGCATCTGCTTACTGTGAGTGGCATGGGCCAGATCCTGCCGTGTGACAATCAGTGCTGATTAGAGGAACTGCTCAGACAGACCGTCTCCTGCGTCATTTTAAAACTCCATCGTTATGTGTGCACAGTGCACACACTCCTTGGGCCATGCTGCTGCTTATCTTACACTCCAGGGATTAGACCGAGCCCTTCTCGCCACCCATGTGTTTCTGTGTAGATAAAGGTTATTGAATTGCAACATCAGACGCTATAGGCAAAACCACACAGAGCCAAAAACTGGACCGATGTTTCCAAGTGATGCTTTGAAATATTAGGACTGTTCTTAAGCGTTTTGTATTACTTGGGATGATATTGTCTATTCATAACATGATGTATCATCAAAGTAAGAAATCTAATCATTACAAGCTTATTTTGTAATGCCCCCTGAGTCTTTCCCATACTCAGAGGCACGCTGACAAAAGGGCTTTCACAATGCAAACTCATTGTGAAACATTAAGGTGGGTTGAAAGACCAATACAAATGAGACTTTTTGATCTTTAGAAGTCAAGTACACATCAAAGTAGAGGAGCATATTGAGACATATCTTACTATTCCATTTGTATCTGCTATTATGACTTGAAAGCGGTTCAATTTGCATTCATTCAAAAAGATAAAAGGGACAAATTGGCTCTCTCAAAAATCAGTTTTTAATTTAATTGCCTGAACACAACACCTCCACCTTCTGAGAAAAAATATTCTTCTAATAACATAAGACATAGACAAACTAGGGATTCAAATATAGTGTTACACCTTTATGACTGCCTATGCTTATAAATGTGTAGTACTTTTTGCTGATCACCTGAATAAATCGTTCAGCAAACTTATCCAAGATCTAAGGACATTAAAAGTGCCACGATTTTCGAAAACTTTGCTACTTATTGCATTGGTTCTAATGAAAGCCATTCATCTATACAGACACAAACTGTCTGGGCTCAGCCTTTCATCACAGCATGACTTCTCTCCCACTTACTGTAACCTTGATTTATAGAGCTCATATCCAGCCGCTCAACTCACTCCTTTCATTCCGTTTTCACGAGGTAATCGAAGCTACTTCTCCGGAGAAAAAAAAAAACTACAGCTTAGATATTAAAGTGGATGGAAAGACAGCTTAGGGAAGGCTCCTGCTATAGCCCTAGAGTCAAACAGTTATTGCAACATATTTATTCGCAGTCCACCACTTTGGTTTATAAGCCAACTGTTGGTCCTTAGGTATCGGAGGATATAATATTTTTAAATGAATCAAGCACTGGCCCATGATATCAGTCTAAAACCACAGTAAAGCCATCTGTCCTGTAGAGACAACTACACTTCCTCCTTCCCCTCCATCTCCATATTTCTGTCCCTGCTGTCATCAGTTCCACCTGCTCCTGTGTACTGAGGTGGGTTGTTTCCTTGTCTGTGGCTGCAGAGTATATAGGCAGGACCCCGTATTATAGCACGGGGGGGCCAAAGGGGTTGAGCTAGTTAATTATTTTGGAATATGAACGGGAAGGATCCAGTGAGTTGCATTGTTCAATTTCATGCTTGAGGCGGTGTCAGCGCCAGGCGTAATTTCCCAGGTGGCTCGCCCTCTCTCTCTCCACCTCTCTCTCCACCTCTTCCCACCTGTCTCTCTCTCTCTCTCTCTCTCTCTTTCTCTCTCTCTCTCCACCTCTCTCTTTTTCTCTCTCTCTCTCTCAATCTGTCTCCATCTTCCCTTACCTGTGCAGCTCAATCAATCAAGTAGAAAGGCAGTGACCCGCCATCAAGAGGCACACCTGGTAATATAAACACATTCAAACTGACAGAAAAAATCAGTGACACATTTCAGTGTGTGTGTGTGTGTGTGTGTGTGTGTGTGTGTGTGTGTGTGTGTGTGTGTGTGTGTGTGTGTGTGTGACCATTTCAGAGGTCACTTTGATCTGCTACTTCAGAGTCAGAGTAGTCTAATTTGTCTCAAGTCTCTCGTTACGTGTTTCTTTTAATGGAAAGCCTCTGTTGCCCTGAGCTAAATTTCACTCACTTGCTGCAATATCCAGCACACACACACACACACACACACACACACACACACACACACACACACACACACACACACACACACACACACACACACACACACACACACACACACACACAGGCAGCGGCACGAACAATAACACACGTATCGACCTTCCTTTGTTTCGATCATTCACTTTCCACTTTCTTTTTATCCATCAGATAGTTTGGTGAGTTTCAAACCGTCAAAATGATCACATGGCCCAACAGTTCCTCGGCCTGCAGTGCTCAACCCTTTAACTCTGTTTAAATGCAATCAGTAGGTGAATGTATAAGACAGACATATGTTCAGAATCATGGTAATAGCCTTAAGGTTTTCTCTTTGAAAGTAAGTTCAGAGTAACTTATTTTGTGATTGGCTTGACCATTAGTCTGACTGATTCATATTTTGTTTAATGGGGGTAATTAGATCGCAGTGCAGCTCACTCTGAATTTGAATTACAGAAGTGTGTATATTAAGGCAGTGATACCTTTTCATGTAATTTAGTATGCACACTAATACAAGAATGAACGTACATATTATTCAGCTGGTTCACACCCTTGGCTTAATGTAAGGGATAATGTAAAGTGAACGGGTCACTGTCGAGAAATAAAGACAGCCAGCGTGAACAGAATCCCGACACGCAGATTGTGTAGAATTAATTCATTTAATCAACTAAAGTTATAAAATGGACTTTCACCTCCCTCCCTCTCTCTCCTTCCGTGCTGTCATCAGTTCCACCTGCTCCTATGTAGAAAGCTTGGTTTTTGTATTGCCTGTGCCAGAGTTCAGTCACCTGAATGCAAGTAACTATGTCAACATGGTTAGTTTTAAGCATTTGAACAAACAATGTGTGCTGTAATTTTTCTTTATAATAACGGTCTACAGTGGTGGTGTTCATGATTCTTCTTGTTAGTAGACGGGTAGTGTGTGTGTGTGTGTGTGTGTGTGTGTGTGTGTGTGTGTGTGTGTGTGTGTGTTTGACTCATTACTTTTTGAACATACTGAGACACTGAGTTTTAATGTCACCTTAGAAGTCGCCATAAAAAAGAAAAACTTTAAAGGTCATATCCCTCTCTCTCTGTCAGCCTCTCTCTCTCTCTCTCTCTCTCTCCTCATATTCCGCGCCCATCATCTCGGGCCCTGACTCGTTCGTGTGCATTGTTCTGCTTATCTTGCTGTATCTCGTGGCATCTCATTAACCACAAATGTCTTTACCTTGATTTATGTCAGCAATAAGTTAAAGTGTATTGATCCCTTAAGGAAGAGACAGAAGTAGCCAGCCAACCGCGGCACACAAAACGAGAAATACCTTAGACATCCAAAATGCACAGTGTGTTTCAACTGCTGTACAATTCTACAATAACAACGCCCAGTAACCTAATGCTACGAATGCCCCCTGAGAAATAAGCAATTTATGAGAAACCTGTAAGTAGTCATTATCGATATAACTCCCCTAGGTTACACACATGAACAATCCCAGAGTTTCATTGGCACAGTATGTTTAATGAACCAGTTGCAGCAGGTACTCTAAATAGAGATTGTTTTACAGTATTGTAAGATGTGAAAATTATTAATGTAGTATTACTCTTATTCCTTGGACATAAACAATTAATTTTTTTCAAAGACACAGCTTATAAGAGCCCCTAATAGCTGAAATGTTAATTATTTACTGATCAAGTTCAAATTATATTGAACATTGATTTGACTAGCATGCTGTTGAATTAATGAGGTATTGGGGAAAACCAAGATCCAGCTTTATGTATTAAATCTCTCATTGCTGACAGTCAGAGAACACTTGGGCTCTTGTGTTGTGGTTGTGTGTGTGTGTGTGTGTGTGTGTGTGTGTGTGTGTGTGTGTGTGTGTGTGTGTGTGTGTGTGTGTGTGTGTGTGTGTGTGTGTGTGTGTGTGTAGTTGAAACAGCTTTTCACAGCAAACGTGCCTCCTTGTTTACACTGTAGCTACGTGCCGATCAAACAAAGAAAACCACCGACGCAGCAACAACTGCCATGTGATTTCTCTTTGGTCAATTCCATTTCTTCCGTTCAATTAGTGACCCCATGATCTCGGCTGGTTACCATTGATCGCATGGTCAATATGTTGTTGCTCTCGGAGGGTGACGTGCGGGGAGCGGTCAGATGGGGATTGCTTTTTGCTAGTGTTTGTGGTCATAGGTGTAAAGACCTGTGCATAATAACAAATACAGTTTAATCATGTGTTGTTAGCAATTATGGTTTTTAAGCCAAGATGGGCTGAAAAAGAAATGCAGGGGAAGGCTTTTTATTTGTAAAGCACAATTCATACACCGATGCAATTTAAAGGGCTTGATAGTGTAAAAACAAGAAGAGGTTAATGCAAAAGCAAACAGAAACCTAATACATTTAGCTACAATTAGAAAAAACTAAAAAAAAATATATAAAATGTACAAAAATATAAAAACATACATAAGTAAGACATTTAAAAATGATAAAAATAAAAATATAAAATAGACATGGACAACAAAAAAAAGTCACATAAATATAGCTGTATAGGTGTTTTAAAAGGCCAGGTTGAACAGCAATGTTTTCCGACACTGATTGAAAAGACTGTAAAGTGCTTAGCCAACATCATATATTCTCACATCTTATTCCAGGAATGAGGGTCGTGAGAGCAAAATTATATCTTCAGCTCTTCATTTCAGTATTGTCTTCTCCTCAAATCCCTTGTAAGGAAACCATGAGCTATTTACAGTGAATCACAGATGTGGTCTCCAAACAGCAGACTCGGGATACAGAGCAGGTGTGATCTTTGTCAGGTCAAAAAGCTGGTTCACAGTTTGCAATGAGAAAAAAAAAATTAGTTCGTCAAACGGATCCACTACTGTTGGCTAAGGCAAGAAGATGGCATTAAAAAGGCAGCAGCTGATCATAAGAACAGATGCAGTGTAAGATGAGTCAAATCAAAATTCAGGCAGAGTAGGGAAGAGAAGAAGATGCAGCTATGGTGAACATATACAAGTTGCCAGTAAACTAAATTATGGTCCAACATAAGTTAACAGGTGCCGAGAGATAAATAGCTGCTTTGCGAAGTATAAAACAACTCTATCGACTGCATAGTACATAATTGGACTAAATTGGTGCCAGCAGGCATCGGTATACAGCTTACTTCTATACAATACAATATCAAACATCATTGATGCTATGATAGAGGCATGCATACGGAATGGACTACAACTCAAATTGCAGGCAACTTTTTTACCAAACTATATCAAAGTTGGTGATGTTATTTTAACGCCACTAAACTCAAATCATTTAATTTGATCAAAGCCATCATTAACTAACAATGAGTTTTGAAAGGGCTGTCTTTATAATATGAGTGATGTCCATTCAGAAAACCTTTACAAGTCAAGCAAGCTCTCCAAAATGTGTCTGTATGTTTTAATCTAAAGTGTCTGAATCAACTGCCTCAGAGGAAATAAGAAGCTCAGCCCAAACTCTCGCTCCTGTTGTCGTCCACTTTTCTCCGGCATTCTCTCATTAGTTTGTGTTGTGGCAGTGTGGTCCACCGGTGGGATGTTTTAATGCCCACGGTGTCGCCTACTAAACAACCTTTAAGAGGGCCCTGTTGGAAGAAAAGTGGCAATTTCCTATAAGAGCCTTACTGGTGTCGCGTTGTATTTTTTTCCCCCCAGACGGCACTGACAGACCCACAGTCTAGACCGGGCTAATGGTTCCACACTTAACAAGTCCCCAGTCCACTCCACAGAGAGAGAGAGAGAGAGAGAGAGAGAGAGAAAGAGAAAGAGAAGCCACCGCAGTTTAACTTTGCAGCAGCGTCTGCCTAAGTCCTTTGGGGAAAAACAAATTGTAGCAGCCGAGAGGCACATACAAAAAAAATATTCAGTTACATGAACAGTGTTATGGTGTTAATGTCGACCATAACAAGCTTTGGGAGTGGACATCCCAGAAACAGCCAAAAAGTGAAACATCGCAGAAAAAATATTGTTTATCCAATTAGATGGAAAAAGTGGTACATCAGAATTAAGAAGATGTGATAAAGATTGATGGAACACAAGACCTACAAGGACCTGCTTCTGTGTATGTCCCTGTAGTTTTTCCATAGCTTACCGTTCATTCTTTCTCTTTTTCTTTTTTCTCTCTCCCGTGACTTTGATCCTTCCCCGTGCTGCCGTGTGCTCCCCACACCAGAGCTACATAATAGGAGATCAGTGTTCCAATGAAAGCCACTAATCAACACTAACCTTAATTTAAAATGTAATCTGATATTAACCACATACGCCCTTTCAGCAAATTGGATTTCACATCTGAAGGACAAGAGGGGGATGTTGGCGCTATATGGCAACATCCAAGGCAAGATGTATGGAGTTGTTGGCCTTGGATTCCCAAGTAAAAAAAAATCCCGTCATTTAACCTCTATCGTCAAGTGGTCAACCAACTGAGTCAAAAGGTCCAAATAAAAATGTGTGAAAGGGACACTGCTATAATTGCATCCATTGTCTTTGAAGTTTAAACAGAAGCTACAGTGGCCTTCAAGGACAAGAAGCTAATTTCTAAAGATGGCCACCGCTGCCTCAAGTCCTTAATTAACAAGTGATGAGGAGAAGATGTATTTAACTATGTATTCTATTCTAGTACTTTTTCTTCATCTTTGAACAAGTGCATTCACCCATGACTATACAAATGCATATGATCATCAAGATTGTCCATGCTGTGCTACTGTCAAAACATGGCTGTGCAATATGACAGACTCCCAAGTAGAGTGGCGCGCTCCTATGTAAATATAAAAGGCTCATTCTAAGATACTTAAAGAAAAACTTGTGATTATACACTCATTAACATATACTTATGTATGTTCCCTTTCTACCAAATTGTTCTGAAACAATGCCAGTATATTCTACACACTGCGCCTTTAAAAAAATGACATTTTGATGATGCCTGTTTCATGTACCATCTATCTTCCAGTGCAACTAAGAACATTCACTCAACAAAAATGGAGTTACTGAACTTACGCTGTTTGCCATATTCTTTAACATTTTAAACATTGTGTCAACCGCTGTCTCTTGTCAGTCCTCTCTTGTTCCATAGGCCATCCTCTTTCCCCATGGACATTAAGCATCACGCTCTAGTTCTCAGTATGCAGTGTGAGCACATGCAAAATACACACACACATGCGTTCACACATGTATAATGTACCAATGCTTACAAACAACCATACGCACACACTCGGTCATGCATACGCAAATATATGGAACCCTCTTTACGCTAACAGTACATACACGTGCCAACACATACCCACTTTCACTCATGCATACACTAATTAGGCCTAGTGTACAGGAGATGATTACACACAAACAAACAAACACACACACACATACACGTACACATGCTGTACACATACATACACACTCACAGATTTGGTTGAGGCTCCATCAACTTATTTGTTTCCGTTTTCTCATTGTGACAGTCTTGCCTTGAGTGAAATGAGACATTTAGCTTCAAACCTTGTTCAGTGGAGTGGACATTCACTTCAGTACTGTTCTGTCAAAGAGTAAACTATATGATATAGCCATAACCACCAAAGAAGAGCCAGTGTACTAAGGCTGCAGACTGGGTTGGGCTGCATCTTATTGATTTTGATTATTGATAAAGCTGCAGAATTTTGTGTAATTAATATTTTAGTCTCTGAAATGTCAGCAAATAATGAAAAAAATACCATTACAACCCTCTGGAGTCCAACGGGGCATTTAAGTGGACTATTTTTTTTTCACTCAAAAAGCCCATACACCCAAAGAGTTTTAGTTTAGAACAATATGAAAAAGTTCAGCAAAAATCCTCTCAGCTGAGAAGCTCAAACCAGAGAATATTTGGCGTTTTATGACATTACAACAAGATTAATCAGCTATCGGCTATACAAATAGTTGACAATGTGTTTCTGATGATTGACTAAGTGTTTAATCAACACATCATTACAGCTCTAATGTGAATATAAAACTTCTATTGCCTGACCAGAAGTTAAGCTAGAATGAAATATACAGTTAATGGCAAGGATAATAAAATTAACCGAAGGAAACCGCTTTTTTCAAATGATCGCTCCTTGGAGTTTCAACCCTGGGGAGGTACATATATACACACACACACCACACACACACACACACACACACACACACACTCACAAACCACCATAACCGTAGCACGACTTTAATAAGACAACCGCTTGGGACGAGGTTACACGGTGTCACCGTGATGAAACGGCCGATATAAAACCATTAGACTTGCAAAGTCCTTACAAGCCAAATAATTGGCTGATCCATACATCAGTGTTCCTGTATGAATCATTGATGGATATACGTGCTCTCTGTGAGCTTAAGGCTCCCCTGGCTCCCGTCCTTTGTCTTTTCCAGTCTCTTCTCTCTTTCCTTTTATTAAGGTTACAAATCTAAAGAAGAAATGGGAAAGAAAAAAGCATTTATTTCATACCTAATGCAGTGCAATTCCTGAAATAGATTAAGTATGCACCTCTCACCAGCCTTCCACTTATTTGAATGAAGTTGCAGACACCTAAATTAGAACAATATATTTATTACAGACTTTACTTCTCCAAATCTCTGCGTTGCTAAAATGCGACGTATCTAAGTGGATTATAGTGTAACTGAAGGGAGATTTGCAGCACATCATTTTGGTTTTATAGTGTATGTTTTTTGTTGTTGTTTTTTTGTGCATATTTTGAAGGGATTTTAAAGAGACGTGAGTACACCAAGTCTATTGTTGCTGCAGTTTTACAGGCCCTCAGGTCACAAACAGCCTCAATTTGATGTGATTCCAACCCAGTACCTCTGTGTCTGTGTGCCTCCCTCTCCGAGTGTGTCTCCGCAGTATATCCCCTTAATTGGCTTGGTCCCAGCCCATCCCTGCATTGATGTGCTCCGTTCTGTGACCGATATGTGACCCCACATCCCCCACATCCGTACATATCACTCTATTTTACTGTTCCTGTAACGCCTTATTCCCTCTGTATTCATCTATTGTATATATTTTTTCCATTTTTCATTCATTGTCCATAAATCCAGGTGCATTTAGTTTTTTAGAATTTCTATTAACCTTTATTTAACCAGAAATATTCCCATTGGGATTTAAAATATATTTTTCAATGGAGTCCTGGCCAAGACACTAGCATAAAAAACATAAAAGTTAAAACATAAACAAACAAAAAACATCACATTTCAACATGAAATAAAAGAAACAACGAAACACAATAGGACAAATCATGATAAAAAACAACAATTACATTGTTAAGCAAGCCAGTGCTTAGTATCCAGCCATTGGCAGTTTGCGGTTAAATAGTCCTTTTTACCAAGGTAACTGAGGTTAGACATAAAACGGTGAGTTTGCGACCGACGTTAATGTTCGCGGCTTGACATACAGTATATTAAACGGTGTGAAGTTAAAAAGGGTGACATTTTATCTGGTCCCTATAAGCAGAATGAGTCTCCACGGCTGTGTGTATTGATTCTCTGAGTTGTCTTGGCCAGTGTCTTTACTGCAGAGTGGCCCAGTCATAAAAGTTTACTGTTCTCAAGCAGGCAATCACCCATTTATGATGCAACCTCATGGCTGGAGACTTGAGTTTAATTATCCTATTTCACAGATGATCAGCTGTTATATAGACCCGCGTTTAGTTTGAGACTTAATTGATGATGTGCTGAAACACATGCAAGGAATACGTTTATTATGTTCCCGTACTCACTTACTCCATACATAATCACACCCCTTATCATTGGTCATTTATGGTTCTGGAATATGGTTATGTTGTGTACTGCTATAAAGATAGTGTATGTATTTCTCACAAGTTGATTGTAAATACATGGGACAATACGTTTTTCGACATGGTACCTGCTAAAAAGGATTATGTATCTATGGGCCGGTTTCACAGACAAGGCTTAAGCCTAGTCCGAGACTAAAATGCCTGTTGAGCTGGATTAATTCAAAGCCACTTGCACAGACTCAGTTTAAAATAGTCCTAGATTAAAGCTATTCTGGATTAAACAATGCCAATTGCAAGACGGACGACTAGAGCTACTCTAGGTCTAAATTTCATCTTAAATTAATCCTCCAAAGAGGCAGGTTTAACTTCAGCTTAGTGGTGTTTGTGAGAGAGCATGGACTATTTGGAATATCTAAATGAAGACCAACTCCCACTGCAGAGGCCAGCCAGAAGAATACTTGTGGATAGGTCTTATCCAGAACATTTATTTGATAAACTTACATTTCGAGACCACTTTCAATATGGAAAATGCACTGGAAATAACAACTTTGAGTTTATTAGATGGATGCATTTAAATTGAAGATGTATTCAGCATAATAAAATGAGTGTCTAAAACAATTCTGTCTTCAAATGTGGTTGTTGTGATTTAAAATACTGACACACATGAATAACAAAATGACAAAACACAACATGAACACCTTTTATTTTCTACTTATATCTTCACTGTGATTAGTAATCACAATTGTCTCAGTACTGTATCTTGTTTGAATCATAGCTCTCTCTTCCAACTTCATGTCATACAGTTTACGCTCTCTGGACTTTCTTTACGCCTCTGTCCCCAGAACCCGTACTGAGTTTAGGAAGAGGGCTTTCATGTACTCTGCTCCCTCCGCCTGGAACACTATTCAAAAAACACTCAAATTGCAGGAACTCATCACTATGAATGATTTTAAAACTCGACTCACATGTTTTTTAATGGCAAATTTTGGTGTGTGTCAATGTTTCACTGAATAGTATTTTATCATTGCCTCAAAATTGTTCTTCTTCTTCACCCACTGGAATGTATTTGTCTCTGTTTTATTCTTATGTTTGTCTTATATTTCATTCATCCTAGCTGCTGCCATTTTGGCCAGGCCTTGCTTGGAAAAGAGGTCATTTGACCTCAAGCAATTTTGCCTGGTAAAATAAAGGTTAAATAATGTCCAATTCCGCCTGTAGAATTTTAATTTTCATGTCATACTTCCTTCAGAATCATATAGCATTTTCTGTTACTAACTAATTCGGGTTTTTCAACAGAGTCTATCAGTGCAGATATCATTAAATATAATGTCAAAATTATAAATGAGAAAGATGTGAAATACCGATAATAATGAAGATAACCTGAAGTTGGTGTATTGTTCTCTTAGTAAAATTTTCATTAATTGAATTTGTTGCAAATTGCGACCCAACTATTTATTTGCTCAGTCCCAGCAGTATGGCTTTTAGATTCAATAACTGGATGGTTTCAAACTATTTTTTTTAAGAGATTTTTTTCAAATTCATTAAAGTTTATTGACGGGATTTTTTTAGCCTCTGCCATTGTTTTTTCTCACAAGCAATGGTGTTTCTGCTCCACTCCGGGTTTTTATGATCACCGTTGGACCAGCAGCATGTGCTCATGGGCAGGTGTTTACAATCAGGCTTACTTACCTTACTCCAGGACTTCGTAGTCTCAGACTAACTAAGCCAAACTTAAGCCATATCCATGACAGTGACTTAAACCTCCCAGTTTAACTAGTCCACATTAAGGCCTACTCCTGGCTTAATCTAGGCCCTGTCTGTGAAACCGGCCCTATATGTTTTTATGAAGCTACAACTGCCTTTGATTTGTTATGCCGTTTTGATATGGAGCCATATGGAGATATGTGGAGCCAATTGATATTCAAAGCAGTGCAGAGTATTCGGGCATTCATAATCCACAGATGTGATGAGAAGTATTTTTTTAGGGGTTTGCATAAAAACATGTTAGAGCGTGGTGCTTCAATCAATCAGCGCTCTGCTGTCTGAGGGAACAGGGGGAATCAGTGTATTTATTTAAAATTCATGCTATTCAAGAGTATAATCTTTAGTGCCGGTACAGGGAAAATCATCAGTAAACGTCCATTCCTCCCCATGCAACATACTGTAAGCTGCATTATCACATAGGCTTATTAGGGCGACCGTTGAAAAATGTATTCATATATATACAGATACCTTGACTTTGATACCGGTTCCTGAACAAAATTTGTTTTCAAAACCAATTTTATGAAATCAGTTTTAACAATATGGCGTTACACATGATGGTAAAAATTGTTATTTCACATTATGGTATGTTTTATTTTTCGGCTCTTTGGCATTTTTTTACAAAATATCAATACAGATTTTTTTTTTACTAAGCTGCAATTGTAGTAACTGCCTTCAGATGACCACAGATGCCCTATCCACCTGAGTCACTGGATCTCCACAAAGCTCATCACCAGCACTTTTAGATCTTGGCACGTCAAGCATGCTGCTTCCTTATTGGCTCGCTGACATTGAACGACAAGACATTTTTTCAATACTCGATCGGTATCGAGACATTTAGGGTCGGTGCCAAAAAAGTATTGAACTTGGATAGCCAGCCCTTGCCATGTGCCTTTGAGTTGTTGTGCTGTCTCACTGTAACAGATGGACTGTGGCTGGAAAACTACTTCAAATACCTTCAGGAGTTATACACACCCCTACATTATAAATAAATTACATCCCATCTGATTCATTTACCTGAGAAGCTAGCTAGCTTTGATGCTATAGGCAAGCAGAGCAGACATGTTGCCACAGCACGATTCTCCGATCCCCTCCCTCCTTGTAAAGGGAAATTAAGAAGGTAGTTAATCAAAAGTTCATTAGCATACAGCGCCTTGCTCTGGCCCTATACCCTGCTTATAATAGACACTTAGGCAAAACCGTGTGAGGTGAATAACAACTATGTACTATTCTGGTTGTGGACTGAACCTTCCCTTGTGTGCCAAATTAGTTTTTTTGACCCGAGGACCAGCACAAACCTATTTACAATCCACTGCAGGGTTTACAAAAAATACTGGGAGAAAAAAAAGGAATAAGACTTATTTTGAAGCAAAGAGTTTCTTTCTCAAAAAAAAAAAAAAAAGTAAAAAGCCATCTGACTTAAAACTGACTATTGCACTCTGCCATATGCTCTAGAGTCTATCCTATCAAAAACACAACGGAGACAATTACTTTAGTGGGTTTCAATCTATTCAATACAGACACTGTACACATTAGAATTAACATAGCATTGCATTGTCTGTTGTTCATGATATATTGATGATCCTATGTGCCTTTAACAGTTGTAATATATGCCACATGTATGTTAGTGAAACCTGATTTTCAACATCAGGAAGCCACATTTGGCACCATTTAACTTAACTATACTGTTATTGCATAAAAAACACATTTTGTTTACCCTACCATTTTATACTATGGTGTCACACTGAGAAAATAAGTCCAACATGCTGACAAGAAAAAACACTGCTTACCCAGGATAAATAAATCTATGAGCTGGTTACAGAATGAATAAAACAGCACTGGGCTGAATCCATTCTGTTCATATGTATTTCTCTATATCTCACAGAAATGAAAGTTGAAGGAAGAGGTCTGACCGGGTCATCTGGCCAATCATGTTGTGTTTATCTCTTTTTATGCTTTACCTTGACGTAACTTAGGTACATTTCCCTGACCGCATGCCCTTACTGTGACCTCGCTGTTAAGTAATGCATATACACCCACCTGAGAACTGCTGTGTCTAACCTACCATCTCTTAATGTGTTGCCACCAAGCAGCTTCACTGGAGCATGGCTGGCATTGATTCCTTCAGATGTTACTTAGTAGCAAGGCCTTTGGCAAGAGCATAGTTAGCATGGCGGCTAACAGCCCCAGTGTTTGTCTATGTGCCTCGGGAGTTTTGTTAGCTCATGAAATATTCAACAACAACAACAGAGTTGAAAGAATACGAAATTCAGTTAAACGGCTAGGACTGGCAGCTGAGGAAGAAATGAATTGTAGTTGTTATTGTTGTGATGGGAACTTGCTTCTGGAACATAGAATAGAATAGAATAGTTTAGATAGTCTTTATTGTCTTAGTACAAACATGGATGCGTCTTATCAGTGCAAAACATCAGAAAAGTACTCAGCGGTAATACATTAAAAACATATACGAAGTAGACTCCTAAATACACTGTTAAAAATATATCAAGAGATAGCATATCCTGAAAATAATGACAGTATATGGATTGCATGTTTTTATAGCTATATACTTTTACAAAATGCACCATCATTTTTGCAAGTTTTTCTTATATTTTTTAAAAATGCAACCCATCCATTATTTTGCAGAGTAGAGTTTCTTACTATATGTGACCTTGGCCTGGATTATCGCAGCTGCAATTTGATGTGTGTGTGTGTGTGTGTGTGTGTGTGTGTGTGTGTGTGTGTGTGTGTGTGTGTGTGTGTGTGTGTGTGTGGTGTGTGTGTGTGTGTGTGTGTGTGTGTGTGTGTGTGTGTTGTGTGTTGGTGTGTTTGCATGCGTGAGTGCATATGTGTGTGTGTGTGTGTGCGTGCGTGTGTGTGTGTGTTTGTGTCCTGCCCACTGTCGATAAGTCCATCAATGCCCCTCAGTGCCGCTGGATACACTTGTCAACATTTAGTCGGACGGGAACAAAGACAGAGGACACATCCACGCACTGACTTTCAAAACTTCTGGGACGCGTATTGACTGCAACTTCTTTATCAACACCATCACCGGCTGGCAAAGTCAGACAGCAACAACCTTGTTAAAAAATCACTTTCTTTGATTATCCTCGGTATGATTTTAATAACTATCTAGTTGTACGTATTTTATATTTCCGTGGTGGTTGAAGGTGCTCCGAGGAACTTTCGGTGTGTGTTTATTATTGCACCCCCTTTAGACTTAACTTTAGTCCAAAGGGGGTGCAAGAAAAAACACACCAAGCATTAGTGTGTATAATATGCCAGCTGTTGTTCCTGGGTGAGCGTACCCATGACAAAGGCATTAATAAAAACTATATCAAAATAGCATTCTTTGCACTGATGGTCTCGTTTGCTGTTACATGTAATATATGGGCATCCGAAGAAAACTAAGACTGTTTCAGAAATATTTCAAAGTTATTCGCAGCACATTTTAACAACCTTCTAGTGCTATTATTTTATTCATTGCAGGGGGCGGTTAAATTAGATTTGTCATTGAGTTTTTGTGATCTAGTAGTGCAGACACATTGGTATTTCTCTCTTTAGTTGCCATGTTTTTCTTTGTGCAGACACTGTTGTTGATTAAGCTAATTACCTCTCATGTATACCACTTCTGTTTATTCCAAACAAACTACTCTTGCCTCCGCAGGCAATGTGAAAAACACATCTCTTAATTTGCACACACACACACACACACACACCACACACACACACACACACACACCAATTTCCTCTGTGAATGGCCTCTGCAATACTATGGCTGACTGAGGCAACGAATAGAGAAATAAAAGTGTTATAGACTGCATGAATGTATGAGTAGAACCGCTATTATGGTATATCAAAGGCCAATAAAAGGCTATTGAACAGACATTTTAACAGCTGCAAATTATCACTTGAACATATAATATAAGGGAGTTGGAATAGTCCTTTTTTTATATTGAGAAACCATTATTGCTCTCCGAATAAAAATTAATTGGATTGATTTTGCCATAAGCGTTATGTCAACGGTATTCTGTATTCAGACATGTGATTGGTAGCTGATCTTTTCAACTGCAACTGCCTGAAATAGTCAGTCAGACAAATTGTATCCTTTCAACCCAGCTGTCAATCATTTAGCCGACTGAACCTTTGTGTGTGTGTGTGTGTGTGTGTGTGTGTGTGTGTGTGTGTGTGTGTGTGTGTGTGTGTGTGTGTGTGTGTGTGTGTGTGTGTGTGTGTGTGTGTGTGTGTGTGTGTGTGTGTGTGTGTGTGTGTTGTGTGTGTGTGTGTGTGTTTTGTGTGTGTGTGTGTGTAAGAGTGAAAAAGTCTCCCCGACAGTAGCAACTGTCACACAAACTGTATCAAGTAAGGTGTTTCCAAGACACACACAATTGACACAAATTGATTGAACAGTTGGCCAGATGTCGGACAATTCACTGGCTCCCTCACACACACACACCTACACACACACACACACACACACACACACACACACATACAGCTCCCATTCATATTCATATTCATATTCACAGCGTCGTATTAACCAGAAGAGCAGCTCCTTACTGTTGTGGTGCTCTATAGTTCACTCTGTTTAAAGGGGGTTTTGAAGGAGGCTTTCATTCTTTAAAGGCCAGGCAGGGGAAACCTAATTTAGGGGAGACACTTCCTGAATAGCGGCGCACACAAGAGCCTCATATTCAGTAGTTACATATTGGCAGGGGAATTGGTGGGTGGTGGGTTTTCAAAAGGTCAACATCAGCAAAAGGAGGGATTCAAACGCCAAGCCATGCTCGGTTCTGTAGAAAAATACAACATAAAAAGTGTAGAACCTGGCAACGCAGAAAAATCCTGCCTAACAGCAAACCAGCAGCCCTTCACGAGGGGCAACGTTTGAATGGCAGCGACTTGTTCAGTGATGTTCAAAATATTAATATGAGAGGAAGAACATTTGAGATGAATATGATAGAGAATCAAAATTAAATGGGTGAATCCTTTAGGTACTATTGATTTGTGAATGTGTGGCTGCAAACACACACACTCAAAAACACTCAGGCTGGCCAACAAGCATTCTGCTGGTCAGAGATGTATAATTTATAGAGTGGAGTTTGACACAGCACTGTAATGTAATCTGGGACCCCCTTTGGTCTTGTGTGTGTGTGTGTGTGTGTGTGTGTGTGTGTGTGTGTGTGTGTGTGTTGTGTGTGTGTGTGTGTGTGTGTGTGTGTGTGTGTGTGTGTGTGTGTGTGTGTGTGTGTGTGTGTGTGTGTGTGTGTGTGTGTGTGTGTGTGTGTGTGTGTGTGTGTGTGTGTGTGTGTGTGTGTGTGTGTGTGTGTGTGTGTGTGTGTGTGTGATTGAATAGGGAGACAGAGGCATGGTGAGCGAGTGGTTTGCGGGCAGAAGGGACAGGGATTTGCTGTGGGGACTCTCTCTGTGTGAATGTGATGTATTGGACGGCTGTATGTTTTCCTCCCTGTAACAACCCCATGGGTTACACATGTAGGAACAATGGCCTTTTCTCCTGTAATGGGCTTTTACCAACAGGGACCACGTTCTCAATCATACAAAAGTGTGTGTGTGTGTGTGTGTGTGTGTGTGTGGTGTGTGTGTGTGTGTGTGTGTGTGTGGTGTGTGTGTGTGTGTGTGTGTGTGTGTGTGTGTGTGTGTGTGTGTGTGTGTGTGTGTGTGTGTGTGTGTGTGTGTGTGTGTGTGTGTGTGTGTGTGTGTGTGTGTGTGTGTGTGTGTGTGTGTGTGTGTGTGTGTGTGTGTGTGTGTGTGTGTGTGTGTGTGTGTGTGTGTGTGTGTGTGTGTGTGTGTGTGTGTGTGGTGTGTGTGTGTGTGTGTGTGTGTGTGTGTGTGTGTGTGTGTGTGTGTGTGTGTGTGTGTGTGGCGCGCGCTGCGCGCGTGCCTGTGCCTGTGTGTTTGAGTGACAAACAATCACGCTCGTTTCTTTCATTGAATTCACTGACTTACACTGACATTTTCTTTGTTTTTATTGCATAAGATTTCATATAAAAATAATCACAGCACTGTATATGCATTTTACATGCATTTAAATTTCTTTAAATGTGTGTTCTTGTATGCTGACTTATGATTAGTTGATTCATTGTTTAGTTTACTTAATTGAGTGCTTCATTTATGAACTGAGTAAAGTGCATTTCTAAAGTGCTCCTAAACATTGTCTCTGTCCAGCTTTTCAAATGTGAGCGTGTGCAGATCATCAGTCAATCCAATTAAGTCTTTCAAAGACTAATTGACGTATAATTCAATTATCAATCAATTAATTGATTCATCGGAATTAGAATTATTAGATTTGCAGCCAAAGTAAATACACAGCTTCGAGTAAATAAAAAATAGTGCTTTAAGCTCTTGATTTGAGTGTATTTTCCTGATTTGTTTCCTTTTGTAGGTGTGTGTGTGTGTGTGTGTGTGTGGTGTGTGTGTGTGTGTGTGTGTGTGTGTGTGTGTGTGTGTGTGTGTGTGTGTGTGTGTGTGTGTGTGTGCGCGTCTGTGTCTGTGTCTGTGTGGTTTCTTATATATATTTTTCTTGCTTTGTTCTGTGCCTGACAGTGTCCCTGCTTTCTTTGTCCCTCTGTCACTTTGTGTCTAGTTTAATCACAGGCCTTTGAGGTCTAATCGATTTGAGCAACAAGATAACTAAGTTATCAAACTGTTTCATTGACTGGCTGTCCCTTTTTCTCTCTTTGTCTTGTCTCCCTGTGTGTTCCTGTTCCATCCTTCTTTCGCTTCTCATTCTCTTCAATACATTTCTTTTCTTGACATTCCCTATCTCTCTCTCTCTCTCTCTCTCTCTCTCTCTCTCCCTTTCACAACAGGCCGGCAGACTTGTCCACCTGAGAAGTTTGATTGTGGTGGCGCGACCAGCAAATGTGTCTCGCTGTCGTGGAGATGTGACGGAGAGAGAGACTGTGAGAACGGAGCGGACGAGGACCAGTGCGCTGCAGGTAAGCTGGTCTCAAGTCAGTTTATGTAAGAAGGGGACGGTGCAAATGAATAAAACACATGATCATACATGGGTTAAAAAATGCCAGAATTAGCCAAAAGGCAATTTTTTCATCTGCAGTTCCCTGACATCAATGTTAAAAGAAAATACAATTAAACAAGATGAAAAAAACAAACATAAACAGGACGGAACCTCAGAGCACAAAACAGGGCATCACAGAACAAGCAGAACTGACTAACTCTAAGGTAAAACAACAGAACACAACATAGCTGGTGGTGAAAATGTGGCATGGAAGGAGGGAGAATAAAAGTATTTATTTTGAGCTTCATTTGAATTGAACTTTAGTTTCCTGTCAGTCACGTGGGTTAAAATGAATAGTCCAAATACATCCAAACTGTGTTGCACTGTCAAACGCTATAGGGTGCTGGATCCCAAGTTTAGATCCAAAGAATATCACCTACACTTTTTAAATGCCAAACATTTTTTTTTTCTTTGGTTTGTTTTTTCACAGTAGGGTGCAAGCAAGCGTATAGAAGTTTTCTGTGCTTGTGAGGCTGTCACCTAGGTCGTTGCATATTTTAAAAGTTGAAATGTGGTCCAAAGTGCAGCCAGAAGTACTTGTAACGTGATGTCATATCTGCCAAAAAAAAGTAAAACATCTTTCGTCTCTTCATTTATTAATATGTTTGTTTCTGTGTTATGTATCTAGAGATGTCAAACACGATCTGTTTTCCCTCCCTGCAATCGTGTCCTTATTTTTTTCGCGCGTTTTTTTTCCATGAGCTTCAACTGTATAAAAAGCAGGTCACTTTGCAGACTGGGAGCATTTGGAAAACCAATATTATATTTTGTAAATGTATCTTTATAGGCGTTTCCCATACACACCACTTCGACGTATGTTTACATAGATGGAATGACGTTTAAAACCATGATCGCACGAAAGCAAACACAGTCTTAAACCCACAGTAGGGCTTTATATTTGTATTTGTATATTAAGACACCGAGTACAATGTTAAGTCCGTCATGCACAGTTTACAGAAGGCGTGGAGGCACACAATAGTGTTTTCATAGCGGTGGCGTGTGGCGCCTACACAGTGTACAAATGACTAGCGATTAGGATTTTATTGCGTATATACATCAAGTGGTGTGTGTGTATGTGTGTGTGTGTGTGAGGAGTTGTTTAAGGGCTGGTGATTTGTGGCCAATTTTATGTGCTCCTGTCATCCCCTTTTAAAACTGGGGACATCCCTGCCATGCAACCACATAAAGATAGAGCCTATAGTCGCATTCATAAACGCCCATAAAAATCCCAAACACATAAATATTCTGCGGACATTAAGTAGCACACATGGGCATCTTTGTTTTACTCAAAATAAGATAGCGCTAAAGGAATAGCTACACGTTTACACAAATCTATGTCAATAAAATCATTATTCTCTAGATATAATCAATATATTTTGATTAAATATCCATTCAAAAAATACAACACAAGTTGGTTTTCGATCATTCTGCAAGATTGCATGTCATATGTCGGTGTTGTGATGCCTCAAATGCCCATTCACAAGGCTTAGGAAACATATAGAGAGGCTTTGTGTACAAATACACAGACATTTACACACACACCACACACACTTCATCTGCAACACCCCCTCACTGTTTTATGTAGTCGATGCACACACACTCCCATCACATTATCTCCCCTACGTCCTCACAGCTGGCCTTAAAGCTTGTGAAAGGCTATTGATTTTCATTCTTATAAACATCTGGCGTACGGCAGCGGTTTTTTAAACATGCAACGCACACACACACGCGCGCACACACGCATGCACACACACGCGCACACACGCATGCACACACAAGCGCACACACACACACTTGCAGACACAGCATATTTTGAAAAATCTAGATTGCATTTCATCTTTTCATTTGCCAGCTGTTATAGTAAAAACACTCTAAATGTATAAGCACAGGCAATTTCTGAACTTCTGTATGAACATCTGTGTGTGGGAGTCTTTGTAAGAACAAGTATGAATGTTAGACCTTAAGACAGATGGTATTTGAAGTGAACTTGGTAATTCTGGCGAGGTGACCTGTACTTGTAGAGGAGCTATTGTAGTGTAAAGGACAGACATAGTGAATGAGGAGAGTCCTTGCAAGAAAACAACTACAAGGGTGTGTGTGTGTGTGTGTGTGTGTGTGTGTGTGTGTGTGTGTGTGTGTGTGTGTGTGTGTGTGTGTGTGTGAGAGAGAGAGAGAGTGTGAGATCTGTCTCTGTTTCCATAATGTTGCACTGTGAAGTTCAGACATTCTGATGCTGAAAGTGATGCACAGTGCATGCAAAACTAAGGACACACACACACACACACACACACACACACACACACACACACACACACACACACACACACACAACACACACACACACCACTATGTAAGATTTTATTCTGGATAATGTTGAAGTCTCTGAATCTGTCACTTCAGTGTGTGCAAAACCAAAGATGTGTAAAATAATAAGTGAACCAAACGCTTATTTTACGAACTGCTGATTCCAGAGGCAATTTAGATTAAAATGATTTCCCAATTGTAATTAACTTTATTCTGGAGTTCTGCAATATCATCACTTTGAACACCCTGGGGTTGGCATGGTAATCTTAACAACTCCTGTATATACAAAAACATCCACATATATTTTCAATGTTTACTGTAATGTTTAGCATTCAAACCATGAATCAGAATTTCACCTCACCAGTCACAGGGCTATATTGTAAGCACACTGGCTGCCTACCATACACTGTAAAAGGTCAGTTATCACCTGACTTTCAGTTGTCCTTTAGTGTATAGACATCCTGTGGTCTGCAACATTGTGGGTAAACAACTCATTGTCTGTCTCCATTTTTTTAAATTTTGTCTACTTTGATCCTAATTGTTTTTTCGCAATCTTTGTTCAAATTTCAAAGTTATGTTAAGTTATCAAGCAGACAATGGCAATGGAATTGTCAGGCTCTTGACAGCACCGTAAAACAACATGAAAAGAAAAAGAAAAGATAAATAAGCTAAGACACATGACATGAGCATTTATTAAATACAACATTACATTGACACGAAATCCTTGAATTGTCCACAACATTACAGCTATGGAGCACCGAAAGCCTGCGCAATAAACAACAGCATTTGAAAGAATCCTAAGAATACAAAAGGAATAGATATATGTATACACATAAATACATATATCTAAGAACAAAAGGACCCTATATTTTCTCTTTCTTGCCTATCTATCACGTACAATTGCAATTTTGAATTCTCTTTTAATTCCTTCATATTGACTCCGAGGGCAATCATCAGCCACCGTGGGCTTTCTGTTGCCTTTCATCTCTCCGACCTGTCGGAGCTCCTATGCCTTATGCCAAGAGAAGTGCTAATAAAGCTGTGAAATATTTCATGGGGGTTTTGAAAATAATTGATTTCCTGTGTGTGTGTGTGGTGTGTGTGTGTGTGTGTGTGTGTGTGTGTGTGTGTGTGTGTGTGTGTGTGTGTGTGTGTGTGTGTGTGTGTGTGTGTGTGTGTGTGTGTGTGTGTGTGTGTGTGTGTGTGTGTGTGTGTGTGTGTGTGTTGTGTGTGTGTGTGTGTGTGTGTGTGTGTGTGTGTGTGTGTGTGTGTGTGTGTGTGTGTGTGTGTGTGTGTGTGTGTGTGTGTGTGTGTGTGTGTGTGTGTGTGTGTGTGTGTGTGTGTGTGTGCTGTTCTAATAACCTGTAGAGATCAGCTTTTGATCTATCATTTATCATTATCATCATTGAAGGTGGTGGCTGTGAATATAAAGTTAATTTGATCCATGGAAAGAGACCTGTGTTATATCAGAATGTACACATAAAGTTAGAATTCAAAGACCACACAGTGTGTGTTTGTGTGTGTGTGTGTGTGTTGTGTGTGTGTGTGTGTGTGTGTGTCTACTTGTGTGATGGCAGTTTTTAGAAATGCGTTCATTGTTGTATTATGTGCCAGTTGCCCATTAATTTAAATGACTAATACGTAAGACTGAATAATAATTAAGTTGAGTGGTTGAGTGGTTTGATTAATTGACGGTCAGTTTGTATTCTTAATTTATTTTAAGGGCAGCTGTTATTAAAAAAGTTTTTCTAAGCTTCACAATAGTTTTCAAGTGAGAAACAAAACATTAATCACCGTGTCACTCCGTGTACGCTGCGTATTTTTTAAAACAGAGGATGCATTAAGATTAGTCAGACCATCGCTCTTAAAAGTTAATCATTCTACTGCTGTTACATTTATTTAGTTTGAAAAAAAATGTAAAGATTATATTTTGGCATTTTTAAGCTTTTGGTATAGTTTGGAGAGACATGGATGAAATCAGAGAAGGAGAATGACAGGCAGAGAACGACCACGGGCCGGATTTGAACCCGTGGTCTGCTGCTACTGAGGACTGAGCCTCTACGGGGGGTGGGAGACTCTTACCACTACACCACGAGCACCCCCCTTGAACATTTTATTATTGATGCTACAGACACAGAATTAGCAAACAAGCTATTGTATGTAGAGATAACGCAGCACAACTAGGTAACACAAATGTAGGCAGACAGTCAAGTGTAATAGGTCTTTATCCTCCATACCACCCTCTTTCTATTCCCACATCTCTCTCTCTCTCTCTCTCTCTCCCCCGCGCAGCTACGCTAGGAGTAGAGCTAACGATAATTAGAGCTGCTAATTGAGCATATCCAAACGTTGAATAAAACATGGATCCCTGTAGAGAGGTTCTTTATTACATTTTAGAGGAGGTCTCTGCAGAAAGTTTAAGAGCCTTTAATTTATGTTAATATAAAATTGCATTCATTTAAGTTTAAAGCCGCTGCTTACTTAATAAGGGGAACGCTAGCATGACAGATGGCCTCTCTTTTGTTTGCTGAATTCTAACTTTGCATTTGTTTTCAAATTGGCAGTGTTGGGGAGAAGTTAACTGTTAGATGTAAATAAAGCAGTAGGTGTGTAAATGTAACAGTATCTTGCTGGTAGTGTAACTACATTCATATTTGCATAGTGATTGAAGAAGGAAATTACTTTTTAGCCTTTTTTTGTTAGTTAACTACTGTAACTACATACAAACATGTTTGTGTAACGGCTGGACAGGGAGGACACAGGCGCAGAGACAGTACCAGTTTAAGAGGGTTTATTTAGAAGGAATCTGGGGTTTTGGGCCAGGCTCTGGAGTGGCTGACAGGCATGGGGGTCCAGGAGGAAGTGCCAAGGGGAGAATCCGGGGAGACGAGCAGAGGCAGGCAAGAGCAGGCAGGCAGAGGGATCCAGGGAGGGAGAGCTGGCTGACGAGGGCTGGAGCTGGTGGCTGGAGTCAGGCTGGGAGATGGGTAACAGAGTTTACAATCTGGCAGTGTCTGGAAGGTAGGGCCGGGTATATGAAGAGCAGTTGATTGTTGATTGATGGCAGCTGTGAATGCTGGTAACTGACTCCAGCACACCTGACTACAACCCTGCAATTACACCAGAACACAGACAAGGGTAAAGGGGAAAAAAACAACACAAGGGCTGGAGGCCCAAGCAGGATCAGGACAGTTTGGGCAATAAAAGGAAAAGGAATATATTTTAATTGTAGCATCGCTTCTGTATTTTAACCCCCATTGATGAGCCCCTGACTATTCGCCTTTTATGCAGCTGGATTGTCAGCTCACCTGTGAAAATATTTGTTTATTGTTTTTACGGTTTTCTATGTTAATTTTTTATTTATTAACACATTTTATTCAAATAAAAAATGTTGGTTAGTGTATGACTGTGAAGAACCAAAATTGTATTATATTTAGTGATCATTTCATATCACATGTGCATTGTCAATTTGACACATTTTTACAAAGTAGTTTGAACAACTTTTTTCTAAGTAACCAAACTAGATTTCTCCCTATTAGCTTTGTTTCTGTAGTTCCACTAAGTCTGAAGCCATTCTAAGTTTGCAAAAACTTTGCTTTCAAAGTAGCTTCTCCCAAAACTGCAGATTGGACTGTGAAGTTGCTGATTCAGTGAGCGCAGGATTGATCCACATCGC
>CM047510.1:27341824-27401824 GCA_026122265.1 Ammodytes dubius
TACATTAACTTAGTGTCATAAAAACACTGACTCAATACATGCAGATGTGGCTAAGGGCGCCTCTTAGCCCTCGGAGTCTAAGAAAATTATGGTAATTTGTGAATTTATTTCCGTGCCTTCATTACTTTTATGCAATTTAAATCTGGCACCCTACATTTATTTATTAGGTGCAGCGGGGGGAGAAAAAGGGCTGTTATCAAGTAATTGCAAACTGATTTCACCTTAAAAAACTTTATTTCCCCGTTAATCTGCTGATAATGTGTGGAGGTGGTGAAGTGGGTCAGCCATCATTAGTGAGACCTTGGCATAGGGCTTGCTTTCTGTTAAGGAGACAATGTTGCATTGCACCATTGCTTTCAATTTGTCAGTTGTCACTGTGCATGAGGAGGATTATTTCCACTTACAAAACTGACAAAATGTCATCATATTTGGCTCCGATAGAGTGAATGCACGATGCATGACAATCACTTTGCTGTGTTTCTCTCTGTAACTTGATAACAGGGAATGTTATGTTGAAAATGGCATTAGCTTTTCAATATAAAGTAGCATAATAGTAATTTTTTTTTTGCCTTTATTTGGCGGGGGTTTCGTTCTTTAAAAAAAAATAGAATAAGTGACAGGTCACACAACCTGGTTCTGGTTACCGTCAAAACAGCAGAACTATTGGAGACTTCTCAGTCTGATGCCCTGCCCAGCTCCATGTAAAACATAATATTCTGAGGCAACAGGCACTCACACTGCACAGCCCCAGATAGATACAAGTACTGAAGTGTTGAATATGGATTTGACTGGAATTAAATTAAAAAATAAGTGAAAATCTGAAGAGAAACTATTTTTTTTTTCATATAAAATCCTCATGAATAAAGATGTTTTGTGTATCTGTCGGTACATGTCATGCTCGACTTAACAAGGATTTGTTTCTTATTGATGCTTTCATGTGAGAGAGACATACATATTGACATTTAATAGAATAGATGAGCATGTAACTTGTCTACTGTACGGCCCATTAAGCCTTTACTCTGCACCAAATGCCTTCAGGTGTTCGTTGTCTGTTTTAAGCTGATTGTAGAGAGTGTTACTGTTGTTAGTGAAATACTTATTTCTGGGATGTAAATGTTGTATTTCCAATTCCTGTTGTTGAAGTTAGAACTGTGAAGAGTGTTGTGTGTGTGTTTTGTGTGTGTGTGTGTGTGTGTGTGTGTGTGTGTGTGTGTGTGTGTGTGTGTGGTGTGGTTGTGTGTGTGTGTGTTGTGTTGTGTGGTGTGTGTGTGTGTGTGTGTGTGTGTGTGTGTGTGTGTGGTTTATGTGTTTATGTGAATGTGTGTGTGTGTGTGTGTGTGTGTGTGTGTGTGTGTGTGTCTGTGTTGCGAAAGTGGTGTGTGTGTTTGTAAAGTTGGATTTGTGTCACAGATCACACATGCTCCCAGCAGCATGGCTGAGTGGCCGACATGTTAGACCAGAGTCTGATTGGATTCCACGCTCCAGAAACATTAAACCCAGTGACTCAGAGAGAAAGGTTGAAGTGAGGTTGTGTGTGGTGGTGTGTGTGTGTGTGTGTGTGTGTGTGTGTGTGTGTGTGTGTGTGTGTGTGTGTGTGTGTGTGTGTGTGTTGTGTGTGTTGTGTGTGTGTGTGTGTGGTGTGTGTCGTGTACGCGTCTCTGCATTTCATGTGTATAAATGCGCATCTAAGCACAAATAGCTCATGTTTTAAATCTTCCTTTATCTGTGTGTGTGTATCTATGTTCGGTAGAGATTACATGAGGTATCTTTTCCTTTGTGTTTGTGTGTGTGTGTAAATGTAGTGCTGTGCATTGCATGTGTTTAAATGCACATCTAAGCACAAATACCTCATGTTTTAAAGTCCACCTGTGTGTGTGTGTGTGTGTGTGTGTGTGTTGTTGTGTGTGTTTTGTGTGTGTGTGTGTGTCTGCTGTGTGTGTGCCTGGTGTGCATGTGTGTGTGCCCTGTGTGTGTATGTCTCTCGCCTACATGCTTAGCGGTGTGCTTTAGCCTAGTCCATGCTGACTGAGAGTTGAATTGTCCTTCAGATGAAGGTCAATGAGCCGTGCCCTATCTCTCCTCTCCATCTATTAGCTGTCCGGTTGCAGGGTCCCGGGATAGCTGATGGATAGAAAAGCTTCGACCCCTGAGTTAAACACTATCACCCTGTAGGTGTGAGTGAGGAACGTTATTGCCACGATGTAATCACTCCAGATTACTGATCACCTATTTAAAACTGTAATTGGTAGAATAATCTATTTGAATGGATGTGTTTAATCACCGATCTGGAGTCGAACTCTGTAACACAATTCTGTTTCCTCTCGACTCTACTTAGTTTTAATGGTTTTTTTGATAGGATCCTGAGACATCCATTTTAATTTACTGTAAAGTCTTAGTTTAGTTTAATTTAGTTTTCAATTTAGATAATGTGTGGATGTGGCGAAACATTAGTTTGAACGAAACCAACCAAAAAATGAATATAAGAATACAACGCCATTTTTAAAAATAACATTTTAAAAAATAATTTAATTAAAAAAAAAGAATAAAAAAATACAATAATGCAATAAAAAAAGATAAATCTTATTCTTTTGTTTTCAATCCCTTTATAAAATAAGAAGCACAATCACAGTTTATGTTGACTGTAGCCTTATCTTATCCTGGCCTGTCACACCTGACCATCTATCGCCTCTTGCCTTTTTATCTGCTATTAAATCTGCCTACACCTGCTGTTGTGTTGATGGCTTCCCCTTTGGTAGGGAAAGGACATTTCAGCTTTCCAAATCTATCAATGGATCTACCACCTCGGAGCACCTGTCACCTCTCCAATCTCCCCTTTACTCTGTGTGTGTACGGATCGGCTTTGGCCCGTGTGTTGAGCCCAGAAGACGGATTTTACTGACTGACTGACCAGGGTCTTCTAGAATGTGTCAGTTCAGACATAGCCATGGTGATGGGATTAAGGGATGGAAGAAACACCCAGCTGTAGCTGCTCTGTGCTCTGGTCAGATTTAGGAGGTTAATCCGGGAAAATAATACTTGGAACAACATGTATTGTATGTTGATGTCTAGGGGCGGATATACTGTAGCCTATGTCAAATGACTGTGTTATATTACAAGGTCAAAAGGAAATTCCTTTAAAGCAAACAAAAGGGAAGATATGACTTTCTTCCAACACAAACAGCACCATACGTTTGTTGTAAATGCGGATGTTAGAAGGAGTGAATGGCTTTAAATATATGTATAAGGTTCAGTGAAGTCACACACACACATGGGGCAGGTGGTGTCATGTGTTCTTAAGCAGAAAAAACAGCAGGGTTAATGGGTAAAATCTGTCCTCACTTTAGGCAACACTTCAGTTTATGTTTTAACAATGTGTCAATTAATAAAAGAGCTACTGATTTGTGAAGAAACCACAATTGACGTTGATTTACTCTAAGTAAAGAATTTGGTTTTGAGTCAGAGAGAGGAATAATGACCCTGAACCTGGTTTGGTTATAAATGCCAATGATAGAATAGGAAACTCTGACATGCTAAAAATAAAGGTGACAGATACAAAGTGGTCTGCAACTACTGTGGAAAAGGGTATATTTCTCCCAATATGACTGTTTGTTTACCTATATTATATATTGCTGCTGTTTCTATATCATTTGGATTTCAGTATTCTGTTATCAGTGTGATAGAAACGCATAAATAGCCAAGATGAGTATCCATCCATCCATCCATATCCATTCAGCAATGGTGAAATAATCTTAAAAGGATGAATAGAGGCCATTCCAAACCCCTTGTAACTCTGGTTGTGAAGAGTTGTGTTGTTGTTCAATGCAGCGTCCATTATTGTAGCTGAAGTTTTGTTGATCATCAGACACACATTTCGATGAACTTGCACACCTATATTTCCTATAGCGAAAATAAAGCTATTCAGAGGAAACCATCTCCTTAGTACCTCAATGTTCCAACAGAAACCACACTAACAAGCTTATTTTCCCGGCCTTGTTGTTTATAGCCAACACCCCTGGCTGTCCAGGCTATTTTTCTTACTAGCAACATACCATCACCTTTGGGATGAGGCAAAATATGTTTGTAATTTCAAACATCCAAAAAGCCCCCTGCGGTTTAGCACAGAAATGATTAAAATAATCACTTTATAACTTTCCAAATACACCTTACGTGACCTCACACCCACCCTGGCTTCTGCCGGTATGTGCTGCTGATGTTGTTTACGTTCTCATGTTAATTAAATTACTTAGATCTGAGTGGAGGATGATTAGCATGCTAGCAGTAATAGCTAGCAGGGAATCCAAAGCCTATTACCATAATGAGTCCCTTTGGTGCAATGTGTGTGTGTGTGTGTGTGTGTGTGTGTGTGTGTGTGTGTGTGTGTGTGTGTGTGTGTGTGTGTGTGTGTGTGGTGTGGGTAGGTTAAAAAAAAACAGAGCAGTGAAGTGGTTATGTTGTTCGCCCAGAGAGGAGAGTTACATCAAAGTATAGTTTTTTTTTTCTTCTTTTTTTTAGCAGAAATCATGATACAAATGATTTGTCTAACCTGGATGGCTTAAATATACTATAATAATTTAACTGCGATGATATGGCAAAAGGAAATGTAAACATGCCAGTTAATCACCAAGACAACACATACATCTATATACACACACCTTGAGGAATGCATTAAAACTTCAAACGATATTAATAGTGTATTTTGTGATAATGTTCAGTTACTGTCAGTTAAGAAATAAACACTGGCACAGACAATCATGCACATAAAATATAGACCATATTCCTCAGGTATTTCTGTATAAACATTACACACACCACCACAACACACCACACACACCAAAACACACACACACACACACACACACACACACACACCACACACACACACACACACACACACAACACAAAACACACAATACTTTGGAGGGGAGGTTCTGTACAGGGACCCAGAGCTGTGCACCCACTCTCCTCATTCTACACCTGTTAACACACATGCTCTCGACCTTGTGCTTAATATGGTGCCATGTTGCTTTTATCTAGTGTGGTTCAGCGTTATAATGGTTGGGTTCATTGTTTGGGATGGGATTTTGTTGTGGTTGCAGTTGGAACCATGATATTTTGTTATGAATACTGCACAATAGTTACTTTTCCAATGCTTTTTTATAGCTACTTCTAATAGTTACTCCTCCTTTGCACCTTGCACCAGTTTTTAAAAGCTGCCATACTGACAAATTCTGCGAGAGTTTGTGGCGCTGATAGGCTTAATCAACTTTGTCTCAACTTGTTTGGCGATGGATTGAATGTAACCAACATTCATATAACAAAGTTATACTAAAACAGCTCTAAAGTAAATCAACATTGTCCTTCAAAAATGTTAACCTCCATTGTCTCCCCCTTGTTAGATGCCAAGGCCTGCCCCTCCAAAGACTTCCAGTGTCGCAACGGAAAATGCGTCGCTCCAATCTTTGTTTGCGACGGAGACGACGACTGCGGCGACTCCAGCGACGAGGAGAAATGCACGGCGCCGACCTGCGGACAGCACGAGTTCCGCTGCAACGACTCGGAGTGCATCCCGGCCCTGTGGAGCTGCGACGGAGACCCCGACTGTAAAGACAAGTCGGACGAGTCCATGGAGCGCTGCAGCCGCCGCACCGAGCCCCAGAAACCGCGCTGTCCCCTGGGGGAGTTCCAGTGCGGCAGCGGGGAGTGCGTCCACATGAACTGGAAGTGTGACGGGACGCGGACTGCAAGGACAAATCGGATGAGGCCAACTGTCGTAAGTTTCTGTGAAGTTACTGTATATTTAGGGTGATATAGCTTCTTTTTTTTTCAATGCAGAATTCCAATGTTATTGATTGATTGATTGATTGATTGATTGATTGATTGATTGATTGATTGATTGATTGATTGATTGATTGATTGATTGATTGATTGATTGATTGATTGATTGATTGATTGAAAGAACCATACCACTGGCACTCATTGTCAACTTAATTTTTGTCAAATTCAGTGAATATCTCTTTCCAGCCCGCTACCTTTCTGTGCTGTTTGCAAGCTGAAAGTGTTACAGTAATACATTGCCTAGGCTCTGTTAATAGGATAGTATTGGATCATGAGGAGATATTCACTGATTTTGCCAAAGATTGATTTTTGACAACAAACAGAATTGCTGACTCACTTAAAAGCCAAAACCAAATAAAGCAAGTCAAGTTCTGTCTTAAACAACTCCATGACTGCGTAGGATGAGCCATGTGTCACGCAACATGCCAGGGACATCATTTTGCATTTAAATTACATTTTCAGTGTTCATCATAATGAATGAATATGTCATCAATTGCAATTTATGGTCTTGTTATGTAATGTATCTGTTCCATGACACATACATAACACCAAGTATTGTGAGGAGCATACATTCAGTAATTGTTTTACTAAAATGATAGGTAATTACATAAAACGTGCATACTAGCCACAGCCTTTAATGAATGCAATTAATGGATATCAACAATTCTGCCTGTTGTGTGTGCTCTCGGCTACTGAAGGAACATACTTCCAAGGCTTGACACATCCGTGTAGTATGATCAAAGTCTGTGTGACAAATCCTGTCGCGCCACCGAGGGATTGAAGGAAGATCAATGCTAACTTTATCATGATGCTACATGAGCGCGTTGCCATGCGACCGTGTGATCTGTCGAAGCAGACGGAGAACCTCTCTGAGTGTGTTTGACCGTGTGTTTTGTGTGTGTGTGTGTGTGTGTTGTGTGTGTGTGTGTGTGTGTGTGTGTGTGTGTGTGTGTGTGTGTGTGTGTGTGTGTGTGTGTGTGGGAGGTGAGGGTCCTTCATCAAGCGAGACCCCCATCTGGTCTCCTCCTCACACTCCCACACACCACTCGGGGAGATGACAGGAAGAACCTTGCATGTACAACGTTATACAAGCTTGCTGCGCGCCAACACACACACACACAACCACCACACGCTTTCACAAGACTACAGACACGTGTATACAAACAAGTACCTATGCTTGCACACAGTCACACACGTGCAGATTAGACTTGGGGTATGCCTACGCACACCAGACGCCTGTTTTCGTTCAATGTATTTGTGCGTAAATAATAATTATCGCCCCTGTATCCAGTCAATACAAGCTTCCATATCAGCCACTAAATTCCAATGCATCTATTGCAGTATTTCATTTTTCGGACCAATGTGGATTTTCCAATATTTTGCATCGCATCTGGTGTGCAATGGCCTTTAAGGTAAGATGTGGTAATGGTAAGGTGTATGGCCTTACATGTTGCCTCACTGCCCTGGCAAGGATCTAATGCCCATTGATAAGCCCAACCCAACAGCCAACATGGAGATAGTGTGCTCTCACAATTAAAATGTCTCTTTCCCTTTTTGATTAAAGCGTTCTTCTTGTTAGGAATAACATTGTGAATCAAATCTACAATGTATGTCAACATAAACACAAAGAAGCCCAGTTGATTTCTTCTGACAGCAAGTGGCAGCAAGTGAAGTGTTGTTGTGTGTTCCAGTGGACTCATCCGTCTCAATAACAGTGTTCATTGTACTCTATGTATCTGATTGGGTCCGTGTGCGTTCTCCTCATCACACTATGAATACAAGTGGGCGGTTGGAGTGGAGGGTCCGTGTCAAACAAGATGTAATAGGTTTAGACATCTGGTTGTTAATGTAAATGAGCTGGGCTGAGGCACAGCTAAGGGAGGCGCAACCTTTCAATGCAAATGAGAAATGTGAGAGTCATGGCACATCCCTAGTTTGTTCTCTCCTCCTCCTCCTCCTCTATTCAAACAGACCATCCCCTCTTTCTATATGTATTATCTCCCATCTTATTTGGAACATCCATCTCAATAATCTGGTGTTATTTCACGGGACATGCTGAGACAAGCGATTGTTGGAGAGTTGACAGGAGGTTAATGCAAATGAGAAATTGGTCAAATTGTATCCGTGGGCTTTCTCGACTTCTTCCTATATCAAAACCTGCCAACCTTTCTGAAGATGGCAATCCGTTTTTATTACTTTTTTTCATCTGTGGGGATTTATCATAATTAGCCGACGCTCAGATCCCAATCATTTGGCTGAGAGAATCGGCACATTCGTCACGGCGACGGGATTATGTCTTCCACACTTTTGCTGATTTGAGCATTAGCGTGTGTTTGTCTTTACTTTTTAGTCTGAGTATTTAGAAAGTCTGCCTGCAGCTTCATGTAGATTTGCACACCTCTTGCTGCATTAGGCATATAGGCCGGTATGCTGTTCTGACGGTGGGCTATGATGAAGTTAAGCAAAAGTATCACGGTATTAAGGCAATTACAGATCTCAAATGTGTTATTTTGAAATGTGTGGGTAAAAAAAATAAAAAATTCCGGTTGAACACAATCTTTTCTATTTTTAAACAACATAGATAATATTTTGAACATTAATACACTTTTATGATACATAATACAATAAATTATTAACACACATTTAGTAAAAATTATGATTTATGAATATTCTGAACATTAGTAAACGTGTATGTTAACGTCCTGTCTGTGTGTCTGTGTGTTTAATACCTTAGAATGGTTTGACAGAAAATCATAGTGGTTTGGAATCCTTGATTTTCAAACCATGGTATACCTTGAAACCGGACACCAGCCCATGCTTATGCTGCATACATACAGTACATACATGCATTCAGTTTGGACGTTTGACGTGTCCCTATGTGTCTGCTAACCATGTGTGGATGTGTGCTCACATGGTGTGAAACAATGTATTGGGAAATATGGAATAAATTCACAGGCACAAACTGATTATGTGCCACACCATAGATCCTGGATGCTCCAAAACACCAAGACATGAATAATTAAACAGCCAGTTAAAAAGATGAATGAGTTGAATAAACCTTACCTTCCGCCTTTAGAACAAGTGAAAACAAATGCCCGTACACAAACACACACACACACACACACACACACACACACACACACACACACACACACACACACACACACACACACACTCGCATACACACTAACACACACACACACACAACACACACACACACACACACACACACACACACACACACACACACTCGCATACACACTAACACACACACACACACACTCAATAGGTCACTGGATGTAGGTTTTCCTCAGACAGTGAATGAATACCTACCTGGTTTTCATTTCCACTGGGGCCTTTCCTGTGCGGCTGAGCCTTGTGTATGACTGATGACTGTTGTATTGGAATGCACTGCAAAGACGGTCTGATGAGAGAGGCAAAAACAAGAGCACATCTTCCTACAGTTGAGGAAGAGAAACGATGAGCCGATTGTCGCTGAATGTGTATATGGTCTGTGTGTGCTCTGTCTTCACCTTTTTAGTGGGGAGCTGGCTGCATTAAATTATAATGAATTAAAAATGTGGGGATGTTTTAGATGTCTAAAAGTAGTCCTGTAATGCAAAATTGTATATTCTCGTTGATGATTCACTGTTAAAAAAATAAATACAAAATATGAAATGTTAACAGATATGGCAGCCTTTCCTTGACTACATAACAATACTGAAGTGACCTTCATCACACCTTATTGTCACAATGTCCTTACAAACCTGTAAAGTAGAGTACGCCATGTTGGTTGTTTGTTTTGTTTTGTCTTGTCTTTTGTTTTTGTGGTCACTTTTTCAGTTGTTGTGTGTGTGGTGTGTTCTTTGGAGAAAAAATCCCAAAATATAGTATTTAAAAAATATACATACTGTATATTTATATAATAATATAAGAATAATGATAATGTAACAAGAAAGATAAACCTAACAAATGTATGTGTGTGTGTGTGTGTGCCCCCCAGCCCTGCTTACATGTCGGCCTGATGAGTTCCAGTGTGGAGATGGCTCCTGTATCCACGGCACCAAACAGTGTAACAAAGTCCACGACTGTCCGGACTACAGTGACGAGGCGGGCTGTGTCAACGGTGAGTGTCACATTACTTCAGGCAGTAAAATGTCCTACATACCTGTATCATGTAGGCAATTTCACTCTGAGAATGCAGGTATACTAAAGTGTGGGTTTTCCTGTTAAATGCTGGATTATGGTTGATATTCCACATTCAACTGCTAAATTGGTTGAAATTTCGCACAAATATTTTATACACATACTAAAGTCACTGATCATTGTACTATATGTTTCCATCGGATAAAGAGGATGTCGTGTAATAAGTGAAAAAATCTGATCTTTAATTTCTGTTTTATTTTGTGTCTTCTTTGCAGTGACAAAGTGCGACGGGTCCAAAAAGTTCCGCTGTAAGAACGGGGAGTGTATCGACAGCAGCAAGGTGTGTGACAACGTGAAAGACTGCAAGGACTGGTCTGATGAGCCCATGAAGGACTGTGGTAAGATACCTTCTCTAATGTCTCTTTACAAAAACTGCTACTACATATACACATGTACTCATTATTAGCTCACCACCTCAGGCATACATGGATTCACATACATGCTAAAGCGCTAATAGCATCGACGCACTCATGCATACCTAGGCATCATCAACTGCTTCTAATGTGGGTGGTCTCTCTACATAGTAAAGTGGGGGTGGGAGGGGGCTTCATTTGATCAAGGCGAGGGTTAAACCAGGATATTTCTCAGCTTCCTTGTTGGATCAAAGTCTTTCTAGTGGAATCTTGAAACAGGAAAAACGTGTTCTGACTACATTAGCCATAAAGGAACTTCGGGGATTATCCACACACACACACACACACACACACCATAGATAATTACCATTTAGCGAGCGCTTCAGTCCCAGATCTCACATTGAAACCAATGTGATTCAACTGCATACGGGTACTTGAGAAGGAAATAAATCTAGTATGTATTTAATTGAGTAGTGTATCTTGTATTTGCGTACGTTGTGTAATGTAATGTCCCCCGAGATAACTCAAGGAATATGTACGTACATGCATGGTCTTGTTGTGAAAACCAAGTGGTCCTAAGCCAGTGATCACATGCCATGGGTATACATGCTCTGTGAGTGCGCTGCCCTTTTGTCTTGCTCTGATCTCATGGCTTTACAACAGTAATGAGATGGCCCTCTAACCGTATCATTAGTGTTAAACATGATGTTCAGTGTGTCTAGAGGCAAACCGGCCCCTCCTCATTGCTTTAGCCAAAAGTGTTATCATCTGCTAAATGGATAAGGTGCTAGTTCCCGCTCCAAGGCCAGGCCGAAGTGGTTTTAAATGGTAAAGAAAAATAACTCCAAAATGCATTATTGAAGCCTTGTGGTCTAACAAATGTTTTGAATGCTTCTCCTAAATTTGCCAAGCCTTGTTTTTCAACCCTGCATTCATTTCATTTGTTTACATCCATGTTCACTTGCTGACATTCTTCTTCCTACCTGCGTTTGTTGGCACATTGGTACATGTTTTGCCAAATTGTCAATGGATTTTGACAAAGCCTTATTAAATTGGAATATTAAATAGAGTGTGTGCCCTGATGTTGTGAAAAATCGGCCCTGACTGAACCTTTAAGACACCTCCAAAATGTTTTTTTTTTTCATTTTAAGTTGACTTTCCATTTTCTGATAGAATACGTACATTGCGTATACTGTATATCACAACCATAGTTTGTGTTAAATAGTCTTGCCAGTTTCTAGTCTCCACTATTCTCTTTTTATCTCTGGATTTATATCCTTGATGTCTCCCTCTCTCTCAGTATCACTGTCTCTGAACCTGTAGCCTTGAGGCTTGAATCTTTAATGTAAACCGGTAATGAAGTAGCTACCGGCTTTAGCTTTATGCAGCCATCTCTCTCTCTCTCTCTCTCTCTCTCTCTCTCTCTCTCTCTCTCTCTCTTTCTCTCTCTCTCTCTCTCTCTCTCTATGGGAATTTGAAAGACAAATAAGTACATGGAGGTGCTGAAATAGAGAGAAAAAGGAAGGGATATTGAGAAAGCATGTCCAATCTGTTCTGCTAAAAATAAAAAATAATACATAAAAAACCCAAGAAGAGAATGTGTTGGGAGCATGAAGGACAGTGTGTTGTGTGTGTGGACAGCCATATCCCCCTATCTTACTTTTCTTTGTAATGGAAATTGTATGTGTACACAGACGCACTTGACGGGATTAAATGATCCTAAACTGGCAGGATGATTAAACTATGCACACGCAACAACTTTGAGGTGTTTTGACTTTTACGTCCTACTCTTTATTTGTGTCGTATTAAGATAAGATAAGGTAAGAAAAAACTGTATTATCTGTCACAACTTAAGTGACACAAATGTCTCTTTGACAGGCAGGCTCAAATGACATAAAAATTGTTCTGTCCATTAACCTTCATGGAGTTATTTCACCATTATGTAATGGTGTAATGGCTTCACTTCACTTCCTTCCATATCTCTCTTCAGGGCTGAATGAGTGTGCAGACAACAATGGCGGCTGTTCACACACCTGCAGGGACCGCAAAATTGGTTACGACTGTGACTGTCCCACCGGGTACAAACTGCTGGACAAAAAGACGTGTGGAGGTAAAGAAAAAAGAAGTTATGCGACAAAACTAATGCCTTAATATACAAGTACTAGGCCTAGACAAGTTGGGCTGGTGTAATAATATTATAGTGCTATTTTTTTTTTCTTTTTACCGCTATACTCTGATCAATGTAGCAGAACTCTGTGAGACTTTTAGAGTGTTATTAATCCAACTATTGGCAAGAGTTCTGTTAAAATGTTTGTTGACAGACAGTTTTGGGAAATGTGCCCGTTTTTAAGAAAGAATAAATAAATAAACCAGTGTTATCTACCGTATCCAGTAAACACTTGAAGAGTTATACTGCAGCAAAAAAACAACTTGTTTCAACCACTTCAAAGCGAACGTTTTTACATATTGTATCTTATTGAATTAATATACATATAATATACAATTTAATGATGATGATAGATAGATAGATAGATAGATAGATAGATAGATAGATAGATAGATAGATAGATAGATAGATAGATAGATAGATAGATAGATAGATAGATAGATAGATAGATAGATAGATAGATAGCTTCATGGTTTTATGTAGTTTAAAGGGTTTAAATGTACCATGCACCTGACTCTCTATGTTGCCCTAAACAAGCAGGCAAGGACCATGTGTATGTGCAGTGGACTGGTGAAATATTCTCTGGACTGAAATATATCCATATAAAGGAGGGTCAAGTTCAGCAAAGTACAGAGAAAAAGCTTCAGCCTCCAGGTCATCTCTTAGACTGAGGACAAAAGATTGTTTACATGCAACTTCATATTACTCACCCTTCAGAAAAGAAAGCCTTGTATCTCTATAGTTTTGTTTTGATCTGTATGTATCTGTATGTGTCTCTTCTTCCTACTCCTTTTCAGGCATATCATATCAATATATGTAAATTGTTATTTTTTTGATTTTTTGTAAAATAATTTAAACATCATAGTTAGTTTATTGTATTTTCATGCTTTTCATTTTGTTATGTTTTTTTTATATGTCTGAAATAAATTTAATCAATCAGTCAGTCAATCAATCAATCAATCAAAATCTCTCCACAGACATAGACGAGTGTGAGAACCCAGACGCCTGCAGTCAGATCTGCATCAACTACAAAGGAGACCACAAGTGTGAATGCTACGAGGGCTACGAGATGGACCCAGCCTCCAAGACCTGCAAAGCCGTGGGTGAGCCATTCATCACACACACACACACACACACACACACACACAGCAACAATTCGTACAGGTAAAAACACATTGTTATAGATGGATGTTCGCACCAATACACAGCCATGGGCACACATACACTTGAGAACTCACAAAGAAATCGCAATTCTAAACCAACTCTTATATACACACCAATTACTCTCCCATTCCAGCAGCCCTAGCTACAGAGTCCCATCCCACTCTCTCTTCTCACACTGTGGAACTCAGTGCAATGGAGAAGCTTGCTTTGTATGCACGCCTTGCACAGCAATCTGTGCAAAGATAAATATTTGCCACCTTTTTTTTTCGCAGTTCTCTCTAATGAAAAGTTTGCTGCCAGCTGCCTCTGTTCTCCCCGCAGTGTCAAGGGAAAGATTTAGATGTTTGTGTGTGTGTGTGTGTGTGTGTGTGTGTGTGTGTGTTGTGTGTGTGTGTTGTGTGTGTGTGTGTGTGTGTGTGTGTGTGTGTGTGTGTGTGTGTGTGTGTGTGTGTGTGTGTGTGTGTGTGTGTGTGTGTGTGTGTGTGTGTTGTGTGTGTGTGTGTGTGTGTGTGTGTGTGTGTGTGTCTGGTAAGGGGGGCCTGCCCACTAACTAACTATAGGACACAGGCAGGTTCTATACCTCCCTTGGTTGGCCTGGGTAAACACTCGAAAGCAGTGCTATGAATGTAAATAAAGTCTTGTCTACTAAGCTGCACCAGGAAAGGTTTCATTGAAAAATGGTCCGGCTTGATCCTGAAGTGAGGATGCAACTTGTTACGCCAGTGTACTGCAGGTGAATAGGGTAAAAAATGTTCTTACTATGTAAAGCTATCAAGTCTTTTTGAGATAGTAGTAGATAGTTGCGTTAAAGATGCTTGTTTTGGGGAACTATACAGATGCAAACAGACAACGTTTAGTAAAATAAACACCTAAATGAAAATTTTTGATGTATAACTAGTATGAAAGAAGATATGTTATGGAAGTCAAATAACAAAATCTCAAAATTGACAGATGCTTAAAAATAGCTTTGCCTGCAGTGTCTCGCCTTAAATGCACTAGAAGCTTGAAAACCATGTCTCTGTCTTGTGTGTGTGTGTGTGTTGTGTGTGTGTGTATGTGTGTTGTGTGTGTGTGTGTGTGTGTGTTTGTGTGTGGTGTGTGTGTGTTGTGTGTTTTGATCACAGTCCTCCCTTCCTCAGTATGTTACAGCTGGCTTTACAGATAACATACGCTGTCTGTCAACCATTTAAACTCCTGCAGATAAGGTTCCCTGCCACCAATGACATATTAGTTTGTCTCATCAGAGTGGCGATGTAATGATAAAAGTTAATATATGTTGTACATGTAACACTGACATGAACCAAATTGCTGTGCTGTTGATCATGCAAAACAGTACCGGTACACGTTTCCCATTTGAAGGTGGAGTCAGCGCTTCTGGAGAACGCTTGTACAAATCAGTGAATATCTCCTCATGATTTGTTACCTGTTGACTGAAAATCCAGTGTTAATACAAAGCCTATAGGCTCTGTAAAAGGGTATGTTCCTAGCTATGGCTGGGAACACCTTTGTTCACATGCCAGTGAGTTTACAGAGCCTAGGCTGTGTAGCAACAAGCTTTCTCCGGAATTGATGACTTAGAATAATAGAGGGGTAGCTGTAGAGTATTACAACCTACTGTCAGTGCTTTATCTACATTATAATGTTTTACATGAGACATGACCTCATGTTCTTGCAGTGTTATTACCTTACAACTACCCCTTTAAATTGGAGATGGAACTTTAACCTGATTGACTTACAAAGGAAATTACTTTTCTATTGTTGGAAAAAGGGAGTGAAAATAGTGTTATTAGTGATACCAGCCATCCGTCTTCTAGGTTGAGTCATTACAGGCAGCTGAACTGGTGTGGTAATGAGAGAGCTTGGAGCAGAAAACAGGCCCCCTCACTCTTAAACTAAGTGGCATAGAAGACCACCATTGATTGCTTTCTTCACGTCTCTCTGGGTGAATCTTTATTACTGTTAGCCCGGGCAAACAGTCCATGTCAGGCCAAGGCATTTATCACTATGGTAGGATAGGCAAGGAGAGGAGAGGAGGAACAAAAAGATAAACGGATGGATGGATGGATGGATGGATGGATGCACTGTATGAATATCTTTCCGCTCATTGACGTAATCCAGAGATTAATCCGAACCGCTGATTATGGCGCATGTCATAGCGTGCCCAAAGGCGACAGAAAAAAAGGACGACTAGACATGAGATGTGGCGGGATTATTATTGTTGATGTTGTAGCTTTATTTATTCAGTGGCGCAAATAGGGAATGGGGAGCGTAAATACAAGAGATGTCTGCTCCGCCAAGCTCACATAATGTGGACTTAATGAAGCTGTATTTTGCCTGCGAAAGTCATTCCTAGACACACACACACCACACACACACACACACACACACACACACAACAACACACACACACACACACACACACACACATATGCACACTTTGGATTCTGATCACACTCATACACATGAAGTCATTTTGGGAGGAGACACTTCAACCTTTCGTACACTGATGCAATTCCCCCATGTAACTGACTGGCAGAGAGGAAAGGCACGTTTATGTGGATGTGACGTGTGCCAAATTCCAATATCATTTGCGCATATTGAAATGTAATGTATGCGACAGAATGCCAAGCTTGATATGTGTACTTCTATATCCCCTTAGCCACATAGCAAAACAGTATAATGTCACCGTCCAACTTACACACAATGCTATGGCTATATATTGGTACATTTTCTACATGTGTTTGCTGTAGTTTGTGCAAGTTGAGCGACAACCTTAACCTATGCTCTTTGCGTTCTCCAAAGCCTGAATAGCACATTTCATTGTTATCGCACGTGGTTTAAAGCCACTGCGGTTTCACTTTTACACTAGCAGTGGTAATTAAAAGTATAGTCCCAGGTTGGAATCATAATGCGTTCACTGTAGTGTGTGTGTGTGTGTGTGTGTGTGTGTGTGTGTGTTGTGTGTGTGTGTGTGTGTTGTTGTGTGTGGTGTGTGTGTGGTGTGTGTTGTGTGTGTGTGTGTGTTGTGTGTTGTGTGTGTGTGTGTGTGTCGATGATGTGTGTGTGTGTGGTGTGTGTGTGTGTGTGTGTGTGTGTGTGTGTGTGTGTGTGTGTGTGTGTGTGTGTGTGTGTGTGTGTGTGTGTGTGTGTGTGTGTGTGTGTGTGTGTGTGTTGCACTTAGGGCTGCAGCGTGCTTAAGTCCCAGGAGAAGCTGCTCTAACACTATGCATTCATTGCTTTGTGTTTACACTTCATGGTGCGATGCACTTTGATTCATGAGTTATATTTTTGTGTGTGTGTGTGTGTGTGTGTGTGTGTGTGTGTGTGGTATGTGTGTGTGTGTGTGTATGTGTGTGTGTGTGTGTGGTGCGTGTGTGTCTTGTCTTGTAAGGGGGGCCTGCCCACTAACTAACTATAGGACACAGGCAGGTTCTATACCTCCCTTGGTTGGCCTGAAATTAGACAACTGGGCATTTAAAGATGTCAAATAAAAGTTATTGAAAACAGGGGACAGCATTAAATAAGTTACATGTACAAGCAAACACTGGTTGATGAAAGCATGACACGTTATCACTGCGACACATGGGAAATATACAAACTGCCTGTGGAACAAACTTTTTTTTTTCTTAGTTTTTTCTTCTTAGCTCTGTTTGCCTTTCTTGTACCCTGTTCTCTCTCTTTTCTCTTCTCTCTCTCTCTCTCTTCTTCTCTCTCTCTCTTCTCTCTCTCTCTCTCTCTCTCTCATATCTACACTGCATGGTCTCACTCCACTGCAGTGCCAAGAGCAGTGTGTAGTTTGTGCCACGCTTGACAGTTTGAGCACACACTTCTCAAAATGGAGTTTAAAAAGCAGTGGTCATATTTTTCCCCCATAGTCAAAGGATTTTGCCATGGGACCCAGAATGTTGTTGAACACTGTCAGAACTAATATCAGAAGTTTTCCCTCAGTTGTATTGGCTTTGTTTTATGCACTCGCAGGACCGTTTTTATTCTATCTGCCTGTAGGAATATTGTAGTGTGTTTCCCTGTATATTCTATCATCTAGTGTCTGTGTTTTATTCTTTCAGTGACCTACCAAACTTTATTGTGGTCTTTTTAAAACTTTAAACTGCATTTTTACACTTTTTTATTAGAAAAATAAAATGCTACATTATTTCCTTGACCCTCCACCACCAAATAAAACATTATATAACTTACCTTTCCATGACCTGGCCAATAGGATGACTTTTTGACATTTGACACACATTGATGACATACGGTCCATTTCTCTGCTGCAGCATATGTGCATCATTATATAGCACTGTCTGTATCCCTTAACAAGCAGGGCTGTCCTAAGACATGAGTGTTGTTTACTCCAAGCAATAGCCTCGTCCTATTAACCTCACCCAGTGCGGGTCAGGTCACACTGGCTGTTACCCAAACAATCCTCAACACCATCCTGCAAAATGTGACACCTTTCTTTCTGACCTTTCTGTCAGCTTCATGTTGTAATTTCACTTTACGTTGCATATCTTCATAATCCAGACATATGCTTTGGTGTGAATAAATACTATACTCCTGCCTGCAATGCCCAACAGACTTCACCCCTAGCCCTTATTTATCTGTCCACTGCATTATCTTAATTGGCTAAACGTTAGCACATACTGTAAGCCCTGAACTGGCAGTGAAGATTAAGATACTGTATACGTATGGGACCTTGTTCTTGTTAAGAAAGCTGACTGTTGCTCAGCTGGGATCTAGTGAGGAGAGATAATATTAAATGTTTTGATGACATATCTAATGCCACGGACAGATTACATTTTCTTGAGGAGATATTGCAGCCATAACTGTGAAGAGGATAAGAGATATTTTGGAGAAAAAAAGTGAATGAGGACAATTTATGAAAGAGCAGTCAGAAGTATCTCAGTCATTATACTTCAAAATGTTCTGTCTACCTGCTCTCTCTATCACCTGGCTGTGCTTCTCTGGCTGTCTTGATCTATTGATGTCTTTTTCTTCTCGCTTTCGGCCCCAAATTACATCGTATTACTCGTCATTTCTCCGTGACTCTACCTACATCCATCAAACTCGCTTGTACCTCTGTCTGTTCATTATCTCTCCTCTCTCTCTCTCTCTCTCTCTCTCTCTCTCTCTCTCTCTCTCTCTCTCTCTCTCTCTCTCTCTCTCTCTCTCTCTCTCTCTCTCTCTCTGTCCTCTCTCTTCTCTCTCTCTCTCTCTCGTCTACTCTCTATCTCTTCTGCTCTATGTTCTATCTGTACGTGTGTGGTGCCGTGTGTGTTTTGCTCTCTTCTCTCTCTCAATCTCACTCTCTACTCTCTTTCTCCTGCCTCATGGCTCCCTCTGCTTTCTAAGCGGTGTGCTGGTTCCTATTCTCCTCCTAAACTAATGATGTCAACGGAGTACCGGGAGGAAATGATGAATCGAAAATAAATGTCATATTTGTTCCTGTGCAGTGCCTTGTTAAGGGGCTGAGGTCTATGTGCTCATGTGGAGTGACTGGTGTCTGTGCCCGGGTGTGTGAAAGTCAGTGTGACTGGCCCTTTGCGGAGAGGGAGACACTGAGACAAGAGAGAAATTCTATAAAAATGAAATGGATGTTCTCATAACTGAATAAGCAAACCTTCATTGTAAGAAAATGCCTTGCGTTTGATGAACGCTAAGTACACTCTATGGACCTGCGAGTGAGTGTTTATGCAGTTTGCGTATAGGAGTTATAAATACTTGCTGTAAGAAGGCATGAAAAATGTTGGTCTATGTGTGCTCTAAAGATGAGTTTGACCTTTTTACAATGTGTGAGAATTATTCAACTGCTTGCATCATGCTGCTGAAAGATGTGCCACGGGTAACTGACGCCAGCTAACAGCCCACACCGTACGCACCGTAGCAAGAGAGAACTCATAAACACAGTTTTGACATTAGGCACTAAAAATAGAAACAATGTGTCAGGTCAGTTTCTGAGCTACTTTATATCCAACCCGCACATTTGGCTTCATCACTTTAGTAGTAAGAGGGAAGTCACACACTCACATACAGAATATTCAAAGACGTTGCTCTTTAAAAATCATTTTCAAACTGCTATGAGTTTGGGCCACCTCACATAAAATATGCGTGGCTTTGCTGCATAATTGTGTGAATAATCAAGTGAGCAGCATTAGTGTGTGTGTGTGTGTGTGTGTGTGTGTGTGTGTGTTTGTTTGTGTGTGTGTGTGTGTGTGTGTGTGTGTGTGTGTGTGTGTGTGTGTGTGTGTGTGTGTGTGTGTGTGTGTGTGTGTGTTTGTGTGCGTGTGTGTGTGCGTGTACAGAATACATTTTCCTTTTAAATGGTTTGTTTGGATGATTTATTTATGCTCACATCATCAAAAATGCATGCTCAAGGACCTAAATAGTACAAATGCAAAACAAGACCTCTTACACTGCTATGTTCCCTCTTGAGAATAAAAAAATAAAACAATAATTCACCGCCACCCGTGGTTTCTTTTGTAGACGACTGTATGTGTCAGATTTGAAGTACATGTCAATTCATCACAGTCAAAGTGGACAAGAATGAGGCAAATACATGCTTTATAATCCCCCAAAAGATATGTACAATGGTGATTTAACAGGTTTTCAAATGTTTGTATAATAGATTTAAGGACAGGGACCAAATGACATGTCACATTAGAATGAATGTACAAATGTATTTTTTTTTAAATTGAGTCAACAACTTTGACAGTTTCCAATTCTTGTTGTTGTGGTAACACACAGAATCATGTAATTACATCAGACTGTTACTGCCAGTGAGCCGCACTGGCATAATGTCAATGTGACCTTGTCCGTCTCAAGCTCAGGAACATGGTGGATTTCACAGTAGCAGACGTACAGAAGATGTGAACGTGTAGCTATACAGGTTGCCTTTTAAAACAGGTTTTGAGATGTGTGTTACAATCTATGTATCAAGTCAAGGTTAGCAAATGTTTCCTTGTCACATTTGCACCAGCATGCCTATGATTGACACTTGTGCAAATATCCAGTGTCTATAGTAGAGGTGTGTTGTGAATGATAAATGTGTCCTTATGGAGTATAGGTTCTCCACCTACAGCCTGGGCTTTGTGGTATTTTTAACAATCTCCAATATCAATGTCAAGAATAGAAAATGAAAGGTGGAGTCAGCGGTTTTGGAGAATGTTTGCTGTTAAAATAACTTTTTAGTCAAAATCTGTGAATATCTCCTCATGATCCACTACCATGTCCGTACTGTGTGTGCATTGAACAAAAAGATGGTGTTAATACACATACTAGGCACTGTAAATGGGTATGTTAACAAAAGGTATGTAAACATGGGGTCGCCGTAGCCAGCTACCTGCAGGTTCACAGAGCCTAAGTAGTGTGTGTAAAAAAGGGTTTTTCAGCGCACACACAATACGTTCAGATGGTGGATTGTAAGGAGATATTTACCGATTTTGACAATAAGCGTTCTCCAGAATCACTGACTCCATCTTTAAATGCGATTTGAGATACATGCTTACATGTGAATTTTCTTCTTCAGGAAAGAGTCCGTACCTGATGTTCACCAACCGCCATGAGATCCGTCGCATCGACCTGATAAAGAGTGAGTACGCTCAGGTGGTTCCTACTCTGAAGAACGCTGTGGCTCTGGATGTAGACGTCGTCCACCAACAAGATGTTCTGGTGTGATCTGTTCCATCGCAAAATATACAGGTACAACACCACACACACACATTCACACACACACACTACACACAACACACACTACACAACAACACACAAAACACAACACAACACACATCATTCACTCACTCACTCACTCACATCACTCACATCACCATTACTCACTCACTCACTCACTCACTCTCACACAGAAACAGTGTACAGCACATACATATTAATTAAGGTTATGGTATGTAGTGCGTAAGTTGGACATAAGAATAACATGTCAATAGTATTTTTTTTTAATTAGGACGGGATGAGCCTGTGAAAACTATAATTGCCTCCAAGTCAGAGTTTTGATAGTGCGCTTTTAAACTTGTTCTTCAGACATTCTATCGCCCTTTTTCTCCTCTATCCATCCATATCTCACACCTTCTGTTAGTAAGACAGACACACCCTGGGGTTGTGTGTGTGTGTGTGTGTGTGTGTGGTGTGTGTGTGTGTGTGTGTGTGTGTGTTGTGTGTGTGTGTGTGTGTGTGTGTGTGTGTGTGTTTTTCAGTCACAATCTGGAGGGCATCTGTCATCTGACTGACAATAAGGTGGAGCTGTCCTTCAAACACACACAGTATGTGCACACACACACACAGTTACGCAAACTGTGTGTGTGTGTGTGTGTGTGTGTGTGTGTGTGGTGTGTGTGTGTGTGTGTGTGTGTGTGTGTGTGTGTGTGTGAGAGAGTGATGGCTTGCAGGTAGAGGGAGGGGCCTTTTATCATCTCAGCTGGGCCATATGCTCGCTCTAATTTTACTGCCTCAATAATCACCACCATTACTCATCTGCATACACACCACACACACACACACATACCACACACACAGACACACACACACACACACCACACACACACACACACACACACACACACACACACAACGAGTGATACTTCAAGGGCTTGTCACAGCAAAAGGACAAATCAACTCATTCGTCACAATGAACTATACTTTGGATGCGGCAGTGAACACACTTTAAAAGGCCAGCAACAAGTGAATGGGAACACTTCAATCTTATTGGCTGGCAGGATTAAGAATTGTAAAGACATTTTCCTTTATAGCTAACTTGCTACCAAGCTACACCATGAAAGATAGTGAGAGGAAGAAATGGCCATATAAATTGAGACAAGCGTGGATGACGTGCAGGTTGTTGTAAGTCAATTAGCAGAAATAAGAACTCTTATATTAACCAATTTCTTATGTCTTTCGTTGTGGAAAACATAAGGTTAACTGCTCCTATAGAAAATGCACAGCAGGGTTTATGTTGACTGTGATATCCAGGCTAATTCATAGTTATTAGCAGTCTACGGGTCGATGACTTTTTCACTTCTCCCTTGATGGAGATGTCTGTAGCAAACAATAATACAGGCCGTTAAGGATGCAATATGCTCAGTGTTTTGGACTCATATGTCTCTGTCTCATTCCTTACACCAGTTGCCCTCTGTGCATCCCTACAACCTGTTCAAACACTGGAGTGTGAATTGTTTATATGTATTATATCAACAATAATCCTACAATAGGGTGTGTATGGATAAAATATATTTGTGTATTTTAAAACTGTAAATGCAAAAAATTTGTAAGGCGAGACATGCAGTTTAATGGGGTAAAAATGTTTAAGTAAATCAGACAATTAACAACATATGAACAAATCATTTTGTAATAACCTTCATAATAGTGCTAAGAATGATTATGAAAGTTTAGTTGATGTAAGTGTTTTAGAGTTAAAATTTAGTTCAAGTATTGGAAAACTAAGATTGGTTAATTATGCTGTTACTGATGGTTTTAACACATTAATGACGCAAACAACAAGTCTAGAAAATAATCTAAATATACATTTCGATTTTTATTTATACTAGTAAAATGGCATGTTATGTAAGCAAAATAGACCAAAAATCTCAAAATTGACCAGTTATTGAAACTACACTGTTTTACCTGCAGTGTCTCACCTTAAGTATTATTATTCTCCCCCCCCCCCCCCCCACAGTTGTCTGTAACCTTTTCCGCTGTTGCACCAATCACATAAACAATGTCCTCTGTGTCCTCTTTACTCTAAGTCCTGGTTTTAATTTGCTCCCGAGTGACAGACAGGTGTTGTGTCCATGTTTTAAACCCTGGGACGCCAGAGAGAGAGGAGAGAGAGAGGAGCCTTAGATTATCTATCACTAGACTGGCAGTGGGCTAACTGTGTCCCTTATGGATGGAAGTGTCTGCAGTGGCAAACAGTAGCTGCACCGGCCAATTAACAACACAATCTGTTCCCAAGTCTCTCACTCATCCATCTAGCTCTTGAACTACCTCACTACTAGCCTTCTTGGTTAAATGCCGAGCTGCCCTTTGTTCTTATTTATCGTCCTTATTTTGAATGCCACGCTAGTACAGGGCTGTAAATTGGGACATTGTATTCCCCAACCTTTTAACAAGGTAGTCTATTTGTATAGCCCCTTGTGTAGTAAAGGCAATAAGGTAGTATACGTCTTAGGGTGTTGAGAAGAGAGAGCAAACAAGTGGGAACGCGAGAGGGAAGTAGAGAGAGATTGAGACGGAGAGACAGAGAGTGAGAGAGTGACAGAGCAGTGAAGAGAGAGATGTTATTTGTAAGCTGCTGCTAGATTTAGGTCCTTCTCCCTGTCTTGTGCTGTTAGTTGAGAAGCTTGAGGTTCTTATAGACATTTCAGGTCTAGGTGACCCTGACATGGCATTATCTAGAGTAAAAAAATTCCCCATCATGTGCAAGGATAGTGGGTTTCTGATGCCTCCTTTCCACAGTTCGATCTGGCTTGTGTTTCCACTGCCAACAGCTCCCAATTTAATAAAGAGAAAAAACGCAAAGGTACAAGGAAAAGCGCCATAAGGCATTGAGTACACCCAAGTCTGTATGCACGATTAAAGGAGACTACAAAATACTTTTTTCTTAAATATTTGCTCTCTCTCTTCTCTCCACCTACACAGTGCTTACTCAACAAGGCCAGTCACTTATCGCACCAAAGTATACCCAATATACACCAAGTACAGTATATGAAGTAAAAGTGACCATAAAATACACCAATAAGTCTAGCCAAGTACAACTTTTGGTGATGTATTAGTCTTGTTATGTCTCCCATTTTTCTCTCTTTTTCTAATATATGTTCCCACAACTCTCTCCCACCCACACAGTGCTTACATCAACAAGGCCAGTGACTCTTCGCAGCAGGTGACTCTGATAGACGCTCTGAATTCCCCTGAAGGCCTGGCAGTAGACTGGGTCCATAAGAACATCTACTGGACCGACTCCGGCAACAAGAGCATCTCTGTGGCACGGGAGACGGCAGGAAGAGGAAAGTGCTCATAGCAACCGAGCTAAGTGAGCCGGGCCATAGCCGTGGATCCACACCAAGGGTGAGTGGTGTGGTGGGGGGGGGGGATGGTCTGGGGGGTGGAGGGGGAGATTTGTACAGACAAATAAAGTGTGAAAAAAAAGCTTTTGGATGTATGGATCAAGTGGGAAGACATGGCAAAGTTAGTTGAGACAATTGGTGGCTAGAAAGGAAAAGGTGGGCGGGTTTCAATCTCTGAGACACTTTTTTTTTTTTTTTTTTTTTTTTTTTCACCAACACAAAAACAAACAACAGAAAAATCAGGGCTAAACCATCAATTAGCAATCCAACATTCCAGAGATTAAAATACATTTTGGAAAATATTATTTTCTAAAAATAATATTTTTTTCCTACACCGGAGGCTACCAACTTTTTTCGTAGAGCTGCACAGCTTGACAACTAGTCTGAGATGTATCTACCTCTTTTTCTTTATCTATTTCAAAGTTCCCTGAAGGACTAATACTTCTTCACAACCCAAAAACACATGAAATACATGCAAATGAAGCCTAGCATTCATGGCCACACACACACACACACACACACACAGGCACTTAAAAGCGTCAGTTCCCGTACTGCGTTCTCACACATCTTCTTTTCTTAATGTCTCCAGGCTGTTTCAGAGTACACTTGATTCACAACAGAGTCAGACGGAACATTGTGTGAAAGAGTAGAGTAGGAGTCAATCGCATATATTAGTTCTAGTGAAAATTGTCAATGACATTGCACGTGAAAAGCTGTTCACTTCTCCCATTTCCCATTTCATCTTCTTGTTTTAAATAAATTGTATCGCTATATGTTTAACTGATGAAATGTTTCTGTATTTGTGCAGGTTTATGTACTGGTCGGACTGGGGCGGTCAGGCCAAAATCGAGAAGTCAGGGTTGAACGGAGTGGACCGACAAATTCTGGTGTCCGAGCACATCGAGTGGCCCAATGGCATCACCCTGGGTAAGGATGGACAAAAACCACACACTGTACCTTTAAAGGGTGCTCCGAACTTCCAGTTTGTGTTAATTCTTGCACCCTCTTCGGGGTACGCCAACTGTTGTTCCTGGGTGAGCATATACATGACAAAGGCTTTAAGAAAAAAACTATATTAAAAATAGCATTCTTTGCACTTTGCATCGTTTACTGTTACATGTCATTTATGATCATCAGAGGAAAACTGATTCAGAAATAATTTCAAAGTTCCTCATAGCACCTTCAAATAAAGTTGCAATGCTGATATTGCTTTTTGGAAGGTGACAGTGGGGAAATGGTTTGAGTGAATACCACACGAAGGAAAGAGACAATGACCGAAAACTGTGAATATATAGCGAAAGAAACAAAATGGAGACAAAGAACGATAGCTGGAAGATGAAAATAGTCTTTAAGAAAGCTGCATTCCACTGAGTAGCTCTTATTGCTATAGCTCAGTTTGTGTCTGCCTCTCATCAATCAAAGCCCGGTCGAACAACACGGGCCTTTACAAATTAATAAGCCAGACGTTGTGTGTGCCGTCGATACCTCCCGTCATCCCCCTTGCGACTCCCAAAGCGGCAATAGCCAATTGTTTCTCCACTGCCCTTGCCCGAGGAGAAAGAGAGAGGCACGCGGTTGGCCACACTCTCTAAGGAATTGAGGTGTCACTGCATCTGTATGAAAACAAATTATTTTTTTTAGAGAAAGGCGGGTCGGCCAGAATTGCCCTGTATTTGGGTGGATTATTTTTACCTTGGTCATCGAGTTCATACAGAGGAGGACAATGTTTTTGATAAAGAGAGTTGTGAGTGAAAACGACTTTTATGATTTGCCAATTTCATAGTACAGCGTGGGATTAAAGTCCTGCTTCTTTTACGTAGACCTACCAATCATATGAGAAGGGAAATCAGAGTGCTGTTACTATCTTATTTTCATATTTATACTGATTGGCAGAAACATAGTGAGAGAAAGAAAAAGGTCCTAGAGTTAACCGTATTTTTGAAACTCTAACATAGTAATGGAATTGTAAAACAGCCAGAGAGTGTCTTTGAAGTAAGTCCAGCAAGACTAATCATTTTGCTCAAGGGCACGCATGCATCTATGTTCCCCTAAAGCGAAGAAGTGAACCAGCGATATTACAATCACATCTGTGTTTCCTCAGCGCTGCGACACAATCGTCATGTCAAAGAAGATTGATGGTGTAGCCGCCGGGCCATTACATTCATATATACCTCTCACCCTATAGGCCTTTTCTCTTAGATTGACCTCTCTCACTCTCTCTCTCTCCCTCCTCTCCCCCCCCCCGCCCCCCTCTCTCAATATCTCTCTCAACTCAATTCATTTCAATTCGAAAGGGCTTTATCGGCATGCATGTTTCAATAACAATGTTGACAAAGAATCTAAATACAATGTGTCTAACTATTCGGACAGCACAAATAAACAAGCAATATGACCATTAACACAACATAAAGAATGATTTACATTAATTATATTAACAGTATCTCTCTTTCTCTTTCTCTTTTTTTTTCTCTCTCTCTCTCTCTCTCTCTCTCTCTCTCTCTCTCTCTCTCTCTCTGTCTCTCTCTCTCTCTCTCCCCCCCTCAGACTTGTCTAACAGGCGTCTGTATTGGGTGGACTCCAAGCTGCACCTGCTGTCCAGTGTGGATCTGAACGGAGACAACCGTAAGGTGCTGCTGTCCTCCCATCACCACCTGGGACATCCCTTCGCCCTGACTGTGTTTGAGGTAAAGACGGGGTTGAGATTACAACACAACACAGCCACAGAATCAGGCCAACCAATGCTATCAGAAATATTTCAATCTGTTAGTATGATGGTAATTAATACTAACAGAATTGGTACACAAAGTCAAACATTTATTTAAAACCATTATTCCATTATCTCAAGGTACAGTGTCGCATATATCTTTGACTTATCTTCTAGACAAAACAATATGATTTAAGATTGAGTTATGTGCATTTTGAGATAGGTCATTGTGTGTTGTTTTTAGTCAGAGGTGGAGTCAGCGATTCTGGAAAACGCTTGTTGTCAAAATCCCTTTTTTGTCAAAATATGTGAATATCTCCTCACAATCCGTTACCTGTATTGTGTGATATAGGCTACAAAGTATTGCTATGTAAATACAGGTAGCATGTTTTTTTTTAGTAGAGCTTGGCAGTGTTTGTACGCACGCATGCACAATGAGAGTGTCCTTATTTGACCTCCAAAGGTAGATACACACCGACAAATAGGTCTGTCCTCGCTTATCTCTGTCTCGTTCTCATATCCTGTTGGTCGATTCCCATCTTGACAGTATATATCTAGGTTTTTGTTGAGCAAGATTTAAGCATTTGGATTTGAACTTTTTATTTTTTGGACATTATTTATAGCAATAGTTGTGAACATTTGGCTAGCTTCGTTACCAAAGATAGAGGCCGAAAAATACATCAGAATTAATAATGTATATTGTTTTTTGATGGATACTCTGTGTCATCTGGGGACACCCGGTGTGGCTGAAGAGAGTAGGATAAGTCAATGGCGGAGCGTAGTAGCAAAGGATTTATCTTTCACGGACTGAGGAGTGTTGACTCACGGTAGAGAACTGCAAATCGATGAAACTAATTTGGGTGCATTCATCGGGGCCGAAGAGAGGCAGTCTGTTAGAGCACATCAAGTACAGATGATGTGGAAGATAGAAAAGAGAACGGAGGAGAACGGAGTGTGTGTGTGTGTGGTGTGTGTGTGTGTGTGTGTGTGTGTGTGTGTGTGTGTGTGTGTGTGTGTGTGTGTGTGTGTGTGTGTGTGTGTGTGTGTGTGTGTGTGTGTGTTGTGTGTGTGTGTGTGTGTGTGTGTGTGTGTGTGTGTGTGTGTGTGTGTGTGTGTGTGTGTGTGTGTGTGTGTTGTGTGTGTGTGTTGTGTGTGTGTGTGTGTGTGTGTGTGTGTGTGTGTGTGTGTGTGTGTGTGTGTGTGTGTGTAAAAACAAGATCCAGAGGACAACGGTGAAGCTAGCTAGGATGAGGGGGCGAAATGTGAAACAGTAGGAAGTGCTTTCTCTATTTCTCTCTTTGCCGCACGCACTGTGAGGATGAGAAGCAATGGGAAAGAGGGGACATCCATCATGTCCAGCTGTGCGTGTGTGTGTGTGTGTGTAAAATAAGAAGAAAACCAGTGTTTCAGGCAAGCACTAAAAGTTCATCCTTAGAGATTAATAGCTCTGAGCTCTCCCGGTCTTTCGTCTGGTTATGATACAGACCAAATTAAAAATCCCTTTTTGGCGGTGCAGCAGATTGTCCTGATCCCAACACACCATTAATGGGAAGTTTTTTGTCTGTGGATTCTCCCTGCTTTGTGTTGTGAGCTGAAACAATGAACTATTGTTGGTCCATTTAATTAGTCTGTGTGTTATCTGGGAAAGTGAGACTCCGTTTGGGTCGGTGTTAAACTACTTACCAGGCCCAGTAGAGCACGGTTTGTGAAAAGGCGCCATACGTTATAGCAGATAATAGTGCAGCATTACTTGATAAAAAAAGAGTAATGGATCTATCATGTAGGACAATATTAGCACTTCACTTACAAAGCCAGGCGATTCAAATGCATTGGGAGAAGATGGGTAATGGTCATTTATTTTTTCATGTGTGAGTAACCTTGTGTGAATATATGTGTGTAAATGGACAATTAAAGGAACCTTATTGACTTAACTTTAGTAGATGCAAACAGACTTGGAGTTGAGTTGCTGTCCATTGTACACTAAAGTTGTCAGGCGTCTCGATGCTGTTATATGGAAATAATCTGACTAGAGTTGCAACAATAACTTGATTAGTTGATCAACAGAAAATGTATCTACAACTGTTTTGAAAGTTGAATTGTTTAATAATTTTTCAAGCAAAAATGCCAAACCAAATTCCTGTTTCCTCAACCACCTCTCAAATGCACAGATTGTATTTTTGTGTGTTAAATATGATGGTAAACCCAAAAAAAAATGTTTGGGGGGGTTTGGACATTTGATTGAAAAAAAAGCTAAATGTTACTGACATATGAATTGATCATTTAAATAATTCTTAGTTTTTAGAAATGAGATATGTTACAGTAATAACACACTTTTACCATTAAAGTACGCATTCAAGTTAAATGGCAACATCACATAAATAAAATGCTGGTGCAATCATTGGCAATAATGTGTATTGGGATTGTCGTTGGGGCTGTTTTGTCTAACAGTCAGTTTCATTAATCTGTCCTTCAAATTTGTATTCTTCTTATATACACAACAATGGTCTCTCGATAGTTCAATTCCATCACAAGTAAACAGAAAATTGCCACATTCCTTGTCTACATACAAATACAATTAAATGTTTGAGTATGAGCGCGATATGAAGTGTCATAAAATGTAAGTTTGACTGTGTTCTAGATGTTATATCTTAAAAAGTGCAGAGGAAAGACACAGGGTGCCTCCATCAAAATCTTCTCTCAAACACCACCAAAGGCACACACATGAAGAGCAGCCCACCCACTCACATATAAAGCCTTCCAGTCAGTGTCCACCCCCTGCCTAGACACACAGCCCTGAGGAAAAGTAGATCGCAGAGGCAAGCATAGGGGGGGGTAATGTTTTTCTGCTTTTTCCGGCGTTAGTTTCATTGCATTACTCTTTGTTTGACCGGAGGGGATAGAGGAGGAAAAGATGAGAGGAGTTTTAGAAGAAGGAGGAGAGAGGAAGAGGGGGGGTGGCGATTTAAAGAAAAAGAGAATTGAAAAAAAAACACAATCATGAAGAAAAGAAAATAGAAGTGCTAAGGCCAGTATTTGTCCTTTTGCCATGAAGGCGATATCTTTGGAGAATTTAAACAGGTTTCAAAGACTCTGCACACACACACAGGTGTTTTTCTTTATTTGTTTTTATAAGACCTTCGCAGGGGGAGATATGCTCGGTATAACATAAGCTACAAGCTACAGTTGTCCCTCCCTTACAGTTGCAACTAAACTGTGGTCATACCAAAAGGGGCAGTCACATCACAAAGTTCTTATCCATGCAAACTATGTTACATTAGTAGCTTGTGAACCTCGCAAGCTAACGGTTAGCAACAGTTAACAATAATTTCACTCATTCAGTTTATTCAAAACACGTTTGTACGTTCGACCCCTGTCTCATGACTGGCTGCAAACAGTTGCACTTAAAAATTTGCAAATTAAATGTTGCGTACATTAGCGGGTTCCCTGATGGTAGTGATTCTATTGGACCTAATTAAAATAGTAATTAATTAACACATATTGACCACAGTGATCAAACATGGTGTATTGCTTGTCAAAGGTACACACACAAGACAGACATGTTTTAATCATTAGGAGCCGATTCTATATTGGTACCGGTTCCTGACTGGTCAGTACAGAAATATCGATAACCTTCTGACTTCTTGAAATGATACTGCTATTGATATTTATGCTAACGTTAATTTGTTATAATGTAGAAGAAAAATGTCAGTCAAGCCCATCTGTCAAGATAAGAGTCAGCGTAAAATAACTGTAGACACCTGTGTGGGTTTACCAGGCTTCAGCACTCTTCAGCAGAGCAATGGAGATTAACACAAAATGTCTCCTTACATCATTTGATTCACATACAAAGCTACCACCACACCTATGTTATTTCTTCATAACTCTGACTGATAGAACAAAGAATACAAATCGAATGCAAATAAATCAAAGGCTTTCAAAGTCTAGTGGGTTGCCTTAGTAACTTTTATTTGTAATTGGCTTATGCAAGAGGCATCAAAAGTTAACCTCGCATGTGTCAGTCAAAAAATATTTGTCAGAAGTTTCCTATGGGACAAACACATGACTCAATCTTCAAGGGCTGCTCTCCTCTTAACTTAAAAAACACACTTCACATCCATTTAGATTCAGTCACTCTCAATCACTTGACAACCACAGACAGACGCAGGCTCTGACTGAAGTGATGCAGTGCCATGTGTTCAAGAGAGCTTGTACGTGTGCCAAAGGTTTTAGCCTACCATTGAAACACGTGACAGGTTCACCTTGATTCTACAATGAAGAGCATTGACCCACTCAGGTTTGCTGCATTGCATTTCGGAAGCTTTCTAGTGAGAAGAATGACAGGAGATTGACATGGGAGAAATTGAAAAAAAAAAAAAAATGGCGGTAGAGGAAATACATCCACAGAGACAGAATAGGCAAACGGAGAGATGGATAGATAGATGAGAGTTTTGTTTTATCAACACTGCTGATATTTGCCTTTCATTGTTTCGGCGCTGCTGTCATTCGAGTAAAGGTTATTTTGAATCTGAGTGAGGGAAAGATAGAGAGATGGAGAGATGGAGAGATGGAGAGATAGAGCGCTTGTTGAAAGATAGAAAAAGGAGAAGGTGAAGGAAAGGTCAGGTTTCACTGATGACTCAATTCAGTTGGATGAGTGTGGATTGTACAGCTGTGTGACTGAGCCACACACAGATACATAGAAAGATATGCTTTTATAAACGCACCATGTATATCTATTGTAAACATAAAATCAATGATTTCAACGTCCCTGTGTTGTTGTTGTTTTTTTCTTAATTGGTGTGTGTCTGTGTGTAGACGGAGCATGCTGAGGTTGCTGTGGAAACCACAAGTGCCTTAACCACTTGTAGTGCAGTGTCTCCTGTTATCGCCAAGACGATTTTTGAGGAGGTGTTAGAGAGAGAGAGAGAGAGAGGGAGAGAGAGAGGAGGAGAGAGATGGAGAGAGGGAGAGAGGAGAGAGAGAGAGAGAGAATGCAATCGAAAGAGGCAAAGGTGAAAGCCGAGAGAAGGATCAGGGCTTGCGATATGTATTCCTTTGTTTCCAAGGAAGCGGTGGTAAAAATATACCTTACACTGGGGACTCTTAACAACACTGTGAGGTTCATCTCACCAGGCCAGTAGTCATTATAAGGATGTCATTTGTTCTAGTATTTTTGTTGCTGCTTCTTCTGCCAACTTATAACATTAACAGCAACAGGTTTCAATGTATATATACTACAAATGCTCTTCCAAAAGCACCAATATGAGTGTTTTCAACATCCTAAGGGTACCGGTTCATTTTATACAGTTAAAATGACTTGCTTAGCGATAGACTGCAGAGCAGCCCGGCATCCCGCTGAGCTACAAAGATTGAAAGCCTGCAGGAAGGGGAGCACAGAGGTTTTTACTACTCATTCTAAAACAATGTGGGAAGCTCTTTTGGTGTAGTTGCCATAGTGGGCTTTTACAACTTGGGAAAGGCATTTATTCATCTCAGTCTTGTAACTAAATAGTTTTGTCGTCTTACTGTAAAGCCCAAATTGCTGCTGCTATTCATTTAGAAACTAGGCGAGAACATTTCCATCTCACCTCTAATAGTGCGAAACAATCAATACTTGGCCGGGATGAAAGACAATACGTTTAACATGGAGCATTCTGTATGGCAGCCTGTCATAGCAAAGAGGGACTCTTGTATACTGCTTGACAAGAGTCTAAATTATCCGTTGAATGTTATATCTGTCTTCTTTTCTTTGACACTATTGTTTATTTATTTATGAATTAAGGGTGGTAAAGGTCTTTGCTTTTACAGTGTATGTATGCATGTTTTACACTTTATTTTCCTGAAGGAAATGTGTCTTTGGCAAAAGGAAATTAGCAATGATGAAAGAAATTAGATACCATGGTGTGTTGTCTATTTTTTATCATGCAGGATCGCATCTACTGGACCGACCTGGAGGATGAGGCCATATACAGCGCCAACAGACTCACAGGACAAGATGTGGCCAAGGTGGCAGAGCATCTCAACAACCCCTGGACTGGTCGTGTTTCATGAACAGCGGCAGCCCAAGGGTAAGACATAAAGAGACATGTTCTAGGTGTGTGGTGTGTGTGTGTGTGTGTGTGTGTGTGTGTGTGTGTGTGTGGTGTGTGTGTGTGTGTGTGTGTGTGTGTGGTGTGTGTGTGTGGTGTGTGTGTGTGTGTGTGTGTGTGTGTGTGCATGCGCAATTTGCGCATGTATTTTCATGCTGTGGTTTCCTTCCCCTCACTCAGAGCTCAAAGCAGTCTTGTCCGAGTCTCAGTGGAGAGCTAATTGCATTCTCTCATTAATACATTTGAAAAGTACTGCTCAAAGAAATATCACAGAATTAGGCATGTTTTTTTTGTCAAAATGCCCAAAAAACTATTCATAAAACAACCACTCCTGACAAGGCTAAATGAAGACCTACTGAAGATAGCGCTGATGAAACACTTGATAAGAAAATGTAACCTTGAGTGACACAATTTTACAAGCTCAACACACTGTCACCTTTGTTTCACTACTGGTGTATTTGCTGTCTTGCTTTTCAAAGAACCTTTCCTGTCAGAAAATAAACAAATCCAAAAGGGAAGATGAAGTGTGTTTGGTTGTCACGACGCACATCCACACGTTCAAATATGTCTCCCATCGATTCAACACACCACACACACACACACACACACACACACACACACACACACACACACACACACACACAGACCCTCAAACAAAGGCCCTGCTGTCTTTGTTGTGCCTTTTTTTCATAATACTTATCTATTTATTTTGGGTCCATCCAGCTGTGCTTTTGAAGGCAAGGTTCCATATTCTAGGTCTTCTTCTAGACCTCAGGGAGTCAGTATAAAAGACAAGGATCGGAGCTATTATTATTTCATGACATCATCATTTTGAAAAAACTATTTCTCAGTCTCTCTCCTAGTCTTTTATGTTCTTTCCTCTACTGTGTCATCTTTATTTCATGTATTTTTCCGATTGTCTCATTTTATTATTTTTCTTAAAGCTACAGTGCGTAACGTTTGAATATAAATGAATATCGGTAACATTCAAGCCATCGCCAAATGAATTGACACAAAGTTGATTAAGCCTATCAGCTCCAAAAAATTCTCTCTGTATTTCTCAGTTGGCAGCGTTTACAACTGGTGACGTCCCCTGGCAGTGCCGCAGAGCTCAGAAAAATCCCAAGAAGCGCCTAAGAAATGTTTCAGTTGTTGATTCTATGCTAAGAAAAAACCTGGACGTACAGCAGAGGAATATAATCCATGCACAATCACTGAGGGCTTACCTCACAGATGCGGACAGTGTTATTGTAATTACTCAGAATTTCTCAATGGGGGCGGCATAAGTTAACGTACTATAGCTTTAAACCTGTTGTCATAATGTGGCATGGCATTTGAATGAGTTGCAGAGAGTGTAATTTATCTCATATGGAAAGCAGGTATAGAATATATATGGAACCAACCTTGAAGATTTTCATTTAGACAGCTGTTCATATGACATACTTGTTATGCAGAGATACTGTACAGCCAAGCACAAACGTATTCCCCGCTTATTAAAAATCTCACTGCGTGTATAGTGGCTGATGTGGCTTCTTCTCCCTGACGGCTGCCTCTGATGTGTGGCTCTCTGTGAAACTACACACAGGAAGACTAGACCACGACCTGACCTAGTTAATGCTGCTTCCCCCCCACATGACAAACCTACAATGTTTTCATCAGTCTCAGTTAGGGAAACTACATTGTACATATTTAATTTGAGATTTTTTTTTTAAAGAAAATAAAATAAAAAGGCACCCCAGCATTAACCAAAGTAGCCTTTCAAGGGACAGGGAAAAAAAGGTTGTAGAAGGAATACTGTAAAAGTGCATTTATTGTGTTGCAGGGCACAATGAGGTTAGACAGGTAGAAAGTAGGGCATGTATGTCAGTGATAAGATCTTCTCTACGAGAAGAACTAAGATGATTGAGACCCTGTGCTCTGACTTGGTGTTTGTGGGTTCAGTATTACCTCAACATGCAATGTCTATTTTTAAAGATTTTTGAAAAATATAAGTTTATGATTAGAATTTTATCATGCAAATACATATAGTTTGTGCTTTAGTGTATGTTTGTTGTCACTTTTGTGCAGGGTCATAGATTTTTCTTTGTGCTTTTTGATTTAGATACTGTAGCTACCAGTAACCAGTAGCTTAAATGCAGTTCACAATGACTTTAATGCTTTTTAATGCTGACTGAGATCCCACACTGGTGCTCCTTCGTCCATTCTTAAAGGTGGATTCAGTCAGTGATTCTGGAGAACGCTTTTTGTCAAAATCACTTTTTTGTCAAAGTCCGTGGAATTACTCCTTGCAACTCGCTATGTGTTCGTAATGTGTGTGCTAAACAAATCCAGTGTAAATAAATACACATTCTAGGCTCTGTAAATGTACTTTCTTCTCATCTCCACAACATGTAAACAAAAAGCATGAAGAAATGTTTCTACGTTGTCCTTTGTAATCCTATTTTAATTCTTCTCTGTCTTTTCAAGGCCCCGATACCTGTAACATGGGCAGTCTCCCCAACGGTGGCTGTGAATACCTGTGTCTGAAGGCCCCCCAGATCACGGACCACTCGCCCAAATACACCTGTGCCTGTCCCGATGGCATGGAGCTGGGCCCGGACATGAGGCGGTGCGCTATAGGTATATAAAGTCCCATCACACACTCAACCACATAAATCACAAGGAGTCCCGACCACACAGTTAATTAAAGGGATTGCGCGCTGAAGAAATGTCACACGAAGTAGACACGGCAGTAATCACAGCGACATGATGGAGTGCCAGGCCATAACGATGTTGAACTGGTTTCTCTCTTTCTTTCTCTCTCTCTCTGTCTCTGTCTGTTTCTGTCTCTCTGTTTCTCTCTCTCTCTCTCTGTGTTTCTCTCTCTCTCTCAACTCTTCTTAAAGGAGTTCACCTCATAATTAAGTATTTATACATATCTTTAAATAAGTGTTCCACTTTAAACAGTTCACAGTGTTCAATCGTATGCATGGATGGCTGTGGGAAGTATTTTATATGCCATTTCATATGCCATTCTAGGCTGACATTTTTTTTTAAATTTTCGTTCACATACGGTATTATGACTCAAATTTGATTCTTGGTTCATCTCACCATAGTTAGACCAAGACCAACCCATTTCTAAACAGGCTTGTTGTGCTAAAGTTGTAGCTTTCTATTCTGGTATTCCCGTATGAGCCTTCTACCACGCAGTGTAACTTTTGAAGATTCAATCTTTTTTTTTAATTGAAATACCTTAAATGAAGAAAAAAAAAATAAGGAATCAGAAATGTGAATTCCTTCTAGTAGGTAATGTGTCTATTTCTTGTGCACAATAAAGCCATTATATTCAAACCCATTCATATGTGGGTCAAATCCTTACAAAAAAAGCCTATTGAATATTGCTGTTTTTGTCCAAATCCAGTTTTCACCTTTATTGGCCTTCAACAATGCTCAATGTTAAAATCGTATTGTACAAATAGTGATTTATTTAACTGCCCAATCTATCATAGAATGTTATTGTGTGCTTTCTGTAAGACTATAATGTGAAGTGGGTCAGGAGTTCTCCCATTGTTAACTGTGTACCTAGCTCACCTCTATTATTTAACTGACCTTATTTCACCGCTCATTCAAACATAATTCCACATTTGTTAAGTTGTTAGCACCTTAATGAACCCACTCTCTTTTAAAGATTCAAAATATTAAAGAGGGTTCATTTGTAATATGCATAACAATTACAGCAGCAGTCATCGGCAATGAAATTATTATATCCCAGGCTCCTCTCAACAATGCAATATAAAAAAGAAAATGTATAATAGAAACACACAAGTGAAGAGAACAACACATGAGACACAGAAAAAAAAACGCAAAAGTAGTGCAAGGATAAAGCAGATAGTGTAGAGATAGGTTGCACCATAATATAAAGTAGAATGCAAAATAAAGTTAAATCAAATGTAGATAAATATAAGACAGAGAGAGAGAGAGAGAGAGAGAAGGGGTGGTCATTTTCTGCATGTCTACCCCCTATCTTCATCTGTTTCTCCACTGTCAATGAAAGCATAAAAAAAAAATCTTTACTATTTTATTTCTCTTTACCATAATCACCTGCAGTGTCTCGTCTCATGTAAGATCCAAAGTGCTAATAATAATAATGATCCTATTTCTGTCTTTGCAGTTCGACCCAGGACAACCACGAGAGCTCCTACTACCACGACAACCCCTACCACAGCTCCATCCACGACCACTACAACCAGCGCTAGCACGACTAGCACAACCGTTAGCACCACCACATCTGCCCCTTCAACAAGCACTACAAGCCCCATAAGTACCTCCACCTCTGCTGCTGCTGCTGCTGCTACCCCCAGACCCACACCCAGGCGCCTCACCACACCGGCCCCTCCACAGAGCCCTAGGAGAGGGTTCACATCCACGGAGCGACCCCCCCGGACCCCCGCCGCCACCAGCACAGAGACAACCAGCTTCAGTAGCCCGAGTCAGAGGTCCACTTCCACACACACGCCCCTGTTGGCCCCAAACAGGGAGAGCAACTCCAACCTATCCACAGAGGTAAGGGGTTGGTGTGAAGGAGTGAGAGTTTGTATGAAGTGAGTGTATGCGTATTGTCTGTGTATTAGGCTGTGGCTGTAATGATACACAATCACTATCGCTACCACATGCCATTAAAGGTGGACTCAGTGATTCTGGAGATTGCTTGTTGTCAAAATTAGTGAAGATCTCCTCACGATCCGCTACCTGTCCCTTCTGACTTTTTATTTTATTTTTATTTTTTATTGTGTTTTGTGTCTTGTTTTAAGTGTGAAACTTTTATGTTTTTATGCTGCCTTCATGGCCAGGACTCTCTTGAAAAGAGATTTTGAATCTCAATGAGTATATTCCTGGAAAAATAAAGGTTAATAAAAAATAATAAAAAAATTATTCTGTGTGTGCATTGAAAAAATACACTGGTGTTAATACACAGCCTAGGCTCTGTAAAATATAATGTAAACAAAGAGGGCCCACCGTAGCAAGCACCATGCCAGTTTACGGAGGCTTTGTATTTACATCAGATTTTTCAGCTCACACACAGTATGGACAGGTAGTGGACCGTGAGGAGATATTTACTGATTTTGACAAAGTGATCTTGACACCAGGCATTCTCCAGAATTGCTGACTCCACCTTTAGAGCAGCAGGGAGCTGAGTAAACACTATGGTTATATCCGTTTTCCTCCTAAATGACTGCTTGCCCTTTCCACTCCTTGTCTGACCATCTGTCTACTGTACTTTCCCTCGATGCTTTTCTCTCTTGCACACGCACGCGCACTCACACACACACACACAGACAAACTCATACACACTCACTATTTCTCTCGGTCGGCTTGCAGTTGGTCCCTCCTGAGCAGTGTGTAACAAAGCTGTCAGAGTTAACAAACGATAGTCCCCCCCCTCAGTTCCCACCCGCCACCTCGCATCACTCATCCATACTTTCTGACAGTCTCTCTCTCTCTCTCTCTCTCCCTCTCTCTCTCTCTCCATCTCTGTCTCTCTCTCTCTCTCTCTCTCTCTCTCTCTTTCTCTCTCCTCTCTCTCTCTCTCTCTCTTTCTCTTTCTCTTTCTCTCTCCCTCTCAATCTCACTCTCTTTGAAATCTGTCAACGATTTTCCCCGTCCCCACGACAATCAAGCTTTACTGGCACAAAAGAAGAAAAAGTCTCTTAACAGTGTGTTGCCTAGACAAACACTGACAGCAGTGTATAACAGCCGTAACAATGGTTTACAAAGCCAAGCTGAGACTCGAATAGTGTTTGGAAGCAGGAGAGAACCCTTGATAGCACCGCAAAGCAGATTGATAAACCACAACATGTTACGGTAGGATGTTGTTGCAGAAATCAGGGTGTTCAGGGTTTATTTCTAAGAGATATTGTACCAGCCAATAATGTAGTAACTGCTGGTAACATATTAACTGCTGATAATGTTTATTTTTTTATTTTTTATTTTTAATGTTATAAAAGACAATAATGTAGTAACTTGACCAATACTGTAACACAATGCCGTGAATCTTCTTGCATACAGAATAGTTTTAACTGTTCAAGGTCATTTATCACGTTAGACTGAATTAACCATTTCTGATGAACGTAATAAAATCTCTGAACCAATTAAATTCTAACTTTTTGCCCATATTGTAAAAGGTTTTGGTCAGGTTTGAAGATATCCTTTCAAAATGTAATAACTGGAGCTGATAATGTAATAATGTACTCATATCACTTTTTTTTTAGTTTGATGTATTGACTATGAAGTAGAACACTTCCATGACACGTACTGTATACAAATCTAAAGTTTACATCCTCAAGTCATCTTCTCTTGTAAAATCGGAAAAACAACGGAGATAATAATTTTTTAAAGGTTGGCCCTATAAAGATGAGGTTCATTTATTTAAAGAAAGCGTACAGAAATGTTCTACTAGCTCCATTGCCGTTGCATGACTCGTTTGAAACCAGAAACCAGGACAAACTTTAGGTCATTTCGGATACAGCTTTCCGCTCAGTAGTTAATAATATATGGAACATAAGAAGTAGAAAGTAGAAAGCGTGAGAAGGATAGCAAGCTGGCGTCTGAACCGTGTTTGAACTCCGATTTTACAACATTGCATTTACATCAGAGACATTTCTCGTTAAATTTTTCGAACACGCGAGAGCCAAGGAAGGGCTGAGGTTGAAAAAAAGCTATGCAGTTATAAACGAGAAAGGGTGGATGGAGACAGAGGAAAAATTAAGAACTGGCAACGTAGGGAGGAAAAGGGAAATGAATGAGATAAGGTGCCAGGAGTAAAACTACATCACTGTGATTGTAAAAAAAAAAAAAGGGTACAGCGTAAAAAGGCAATAAAGGGGCCATAGAGGAGCAAGAATGAACAGAACTTTAAGAAAGGAAAGAACAAAGGACAGTTCAACACCTGAGTAGTAGGGGAGAATGGGTAGTTAAGGAACAACACAGAGGGGTAGGAAGGGGAATTTCGCATTTACAAGGACACAGAAATATGAGATGGAGGCAGGAGAGAAAGTGTGTGTGTGTTGTGTGTGTTGTGTGGTGTGTGTGTGTGTGTGTGTGTGTGTGTGTGTTGTGTGTGTGTGTGTGTGTGTGTGTGTGTGTGTGTGTGTGTGTGTGTGTGTGTGTGTGTGTGTGGTGTGTGTGTGTGTGTGTGTGTGTGTGTTGTGTGTGTGTGTGTGTGTGTGTGTGTGTGTGTGTGTGTGTGTGTGTGTGTGTGTGTGTGTGGTGTGTGTGGTGTGTGTGTGTGTGTGTGTGTGTGCGTGCCGGGTGTGTGTGATTTGTCGTGGAATTAAAGACAATGGCTGCTACCAGCTAGTCTCATCACTTTAGGGGGCCTGGTTTTCTTTTCTTTTTCAAGTCACTTAGAAGCTAGAAAATGTTTTTTTTTCTCTGTAGTCTCAGTAGTTGTCAGTTGCGTCGGCAGTCCGCACCACAACACAAGCTGCTCCAGATGAGAGGTGGAGCAGCAGCAGAAAGAGAGGAAGAAAATGAGGCCATGAACAAGACTCGGTGTCTCTCTGTGAACCCACCACGGGCCGTGTGTTATAATGTTCAAGCCAGCGCACACTGTCAAGTTTTGCCGACATCAGCTGTTACGCATGTGTGGTTGCTGGGGCTGTGCTGTCGGAGCGAGGGAAAGAGAACCAGCAAGTTTCGGGAATAAAAAAGAGATTTAATAAGAAAACACAGCTGGTAGGCTACACACACAACCCCATACGCATCTGTGCGCTTTCAGATTTGACCCAACCTTCCCTCCTCCCGCCTGATTCCAGCAATTTATTCATCCATCTTTTCCACCACATTGGACGGCGTTTAGAAAAAGCCTGTCTTGGTGTTAAAAATGAAACGTACACAATTGGAGAAGTCAGACTTAATATATGTTAATGTTATGAGTAATGTTCACATGCACATGATGTTCGGCTTGTTGATGGTGGCCCTAAATATGAATAAATACGTAAAGAAAAGTTATTATAAATAGGTCCCTTCCTATAATGCACTTTTGGTGTAAGTGATTTGGAAAAATATCCGCCGTTCTAATAATGCATTCTAAAGTTAATATGAGATTTCAGCAGTTTGAGTCAGTCAAATCAAGTAAGAATTTTTTGTGAGCAAATCATTGTTTGTGTAACTATACCTCCACCGCAGTTCAGCATGAAAATACTGTCTAGAAATGGAAAAAAATACTTTAATTTTGGAAGATGTCAATTTAATTTGATAATTTCATAATGATCATGCTTCTAGAAGCTTCGGATAATCTTCAAAATATTTTTTTCTATATAATGAGTCATTTTGAATTTGGTCCCCCGTACCTTGCAATACAGACATGTTAGGAAAGGATTTTAGGGCAAGAAAAAAAAGGGTTTTAATCTTTTTAGGGGCAGCTTTGTGTTATTTATAGACAGACTTCAATAAATATGAATCTAGTAAAGACACTCTGCTTTCATATGTATCCTCCATTTAATTGCTCTCTTTATTGTTGAGGACAAACAGGAAATTGAAATTTGAAATGTAATAAACTTGCCAGACATTCTCCACCTTCCAAATCCTCCATTAAGGTATTAAGGTTGGCAGTGTGTTCAGTTAAGATTAAGATTCCTGTGTTTTGGTTTTGTATTGTGGGGGGGGGGGTAACTTTACATTTTAGTAGGATTATATATAGAGGAGCCAAATAAAGTGATATAAATATTGAGGTTTCCATAGAGACGGGGCTGCAGCGAACCCTTTTTGAACTTAAAATCCCTCCAGCCATAACAATCCTAATGAAATTGAGACTTTTTTATTTTTCTACCAAATGTCTCTCTCTCTCTCTCTCTCTCTCTCTCTGTGCCTGTCTCTCTCTCTCCTCTCTCTCTCCCTCAATCTCTCTTTGCCTTCACTTTCCAGGACTGCTTCTTTCATAACTGCTGCCTCTAATAAGATTCTACTAATCCGCCTTTTAGAGTCTTAGGGCCCATTGGACATCAGTCATACTTTAAGAAAAAGCTAAATAAATTCCCTTCTGCTGAATCAGGACTCACACGCTTCACTGCTCAGTCTGATGTCCATTTAACCTGCGGTGACCCTCTTTATGTTACAGTACCTTTGTGTGTGTGTGTGTGTGTGTGTGTGTGTGTGTGTGTGTGTGTGTGTGTGTGAGAGACATTGTGTGGTGTGTGTGTGTGTGTGTTGTGTGTGTATCCTTTAAGTATACCATTACATTTCTGGGAGAAAATATGTCTTAATTGTTTGTCCCATCCTTCTACTCCCCTGTGTGCCTCTGTGTGTGTGTGTGTGTGTGTGTGCATGCGTGTCTGTGTTTGTGTGTGTGTGTCCTATCCTGGAAACGGGCCAATCAGTATGCAGGGCCAGCGCTCTGATCTCTTGTGTTAATCTTCCTCGCTACTAGACTTCATTATAACCATCTGATCACACTTTGGCTAACGGCTAGCTTTCTGCTAATAGGAGTTTTGGGAGCAGGATTAATGTCGGGCCTTGCACTGACTTGATGGGGTCAGAGTTGAATGGGGGGGAGAGAGGGGGATTGGCAATACAAACCATGTCTAGAATAAATGTATAAATGTGCAATACTGAATTGCGCTGCGACCTGCAACACAAGGGCACGTGTTTTAATTTCACTCCCAAGGTCACCCAGAGTATTTCCAGCATTTTCTAGACCTCAGTTTAAAAATGCTTTGCTTCTAAAAGGTGGAGTCAGTGATGCTGGAGAATGCATGTTTTAATACACAGCCTAGGCTCTGTGAACTGTTATGTAAAAGGGTATGTAAACAAAGGGTCCCTTCGTAGCTATAGCAGTATGCCAGTTTACAGCCCTAGGCAGTGTATTTACACCATCAAAAGCTTTTTTTTTTGCACACGCACACAAAACGGACAGGCGTGGATCGTGAGGAGATATTTGAAAAAAAAAAATATTTTGACAACAAGTTTTCTAGAATCGCTGACTCCACCTCTAAGTCTAAATTAGTTTTTGAGCTACACCCGCAAACTCTGATGCAGTACATTGCACTTGCCTCCTTTTGTATTACAGTGAAAGCTTTGTCTCTTTTTGTATTAAAAGAAACGCATCTCATTGCATTGCATATATGGCCTCCTGGTATAAACCGTCTGCATTTCATTTACACATTCTGTAAAGAAAACACAGCCAGTCAGCAGTCCCTTGTCGGAGCAGAGAGATGCTTTCCTCTTATATTATACAAACAGGCTTCAAACTTGTCTTTGGAGCCTTTTGGGCGGCTGTTTCTGAACTAAACTTTTTGCTCTGAGTCTGATTGTTGTTTCTGTTTTTCTCTCTCTCTCTCTCTTTTCCCTTCTCCCTTCATCCCAGCTGCGAGTGATCACTACCTCATAGGTAACAACATCACAGTGGCTGTTCTGGGGATAGTCATTCCTATCGGTGAGTAAACACCATGCAGTCTGTCCCGCTGTGTTGCCTGTGTGTGTGTGTGCTTTCTGCCTGTCTGCTTCTCCCCTCATTGCTTCTCCAACGTCTCTGCCTATCGCTCTAAACCTGCATGGTGTCTGTGGATTTTTGTAGTGAGTGAGTGAGTGAGTGAGTGAGTGAGTGAGTGAGTGAGTGAGTGAGTGAGTGAGTGAGTGAGTGAGTGAGTGAGTGAGTGAGTGAGTGAGTGAGTGAGTGAGTGAGTGAGTGAGTGAGTGAGTGAGTGAGTGATGTGAGTGATGTGAGTGAGTGAGTGATGTGGTGAGTGAGTGAGTGGTGTGTGTGTGTGTGTGTGTCAGTCTCTCTATGGGATAAAGAATGTTTTTTCGAAAGTGTGTGTCTTTTTAGGATCCAAGTCCTTTGTCAGCCTCACTATTGAATTTTTGAGTCCAAAATAATAGTTTCGTAATTGAGAAAAACGTATTGAGCTGCGATATTATCCAACAATACCCTCCTGGCCCTGCAGCTATCAAAAAAAGCCATTATGGTCTAGTGAGCTTGTCGGTCAGCGAACAGGCCAGGCCCTTCTGCAATACGCACGTTTTGTTATTCCTAATGAGGTTTTGAGCAAATGGGGGAAAATTCAGTTAATGTTTTGCCATCACGTTGGACAAGCTGCTGTAACATTTAGCGTATGTTCATACAGTATGCTCACGCTGCTGCAGTCAGTCAATCCAGTGCTCTGACCTAGTTCTCTGTGACCCAGTGGACTGACAGTGGGTTACACGGTCGCTGGAATCATCTGGAATTATCAAAATGACTGGAGAGAGAGAGAGAGGCTTAATGAGATACAATCATGTATTTTGGCTTCAGGCGGTGGAAAGCCTGACCTGGGAAATAATATTAATATGGTTGTAATATGGTTTGAAAAAGTGTTTTTTTAGGCCAATATACTCTGGCTTATAACTATACGTAAAGTAGGCGCACATAGAGAAAGGAACGTTCTTTACTTGTTGTCAAAATCCCATTTTTCAATCATCACAATCTGCTACGTGTACGTGTGCTGAAAAAAAATCCAGTGTGAGTGAATACACAGCCTATGCTTTGTAACGGTGTGTGTAAACAAAGGTCAACAGACAGTCTAGCGGATCGAGAGGAGCTATTCACTGTGTTTGACAAAATGAGATTTTGACAAAAAGTGTTCCAGAATCGCTGACTCCACCTTTAAAAGTTATTCTATTTCATAAGCTTTGATTAAAATCAAAACCAAATTTTATGGAAATGTTTCATTATCTCACTCATAACCTAACTAAAGAATCAGCTGAATGTGCAAATGACCTTATAAAAGCAGCAAAATGGAGATAATTAAGATCTCTTTCATCCCCTAATATTGAATACTTTGATAAATGATGGGCTCTCGGAAACATTACAAAGCCATTTTTTCTCTCTTTTCATGGTCTACGATTGAGCTATCAGCTCATTAAAATAACCCTGGAGACTGTTGTTAACCCTTTCCCGCTCCATTCCTTGCGCTGTCCTACTGCCATTCATTGCAGCCAATAACTTTTGGCAGCTGTAAAACGATTACTATTATTGTTCATATAGTCCACGAGGGCTGGATTTCTGCACCCGCATTTCTCTGTTAATCCAGCACACCCACCCACACAGTTCCACAAGGGAGAAAGAGCCCGAGAATGATTATCAGTATTTAGCCAGTGTCTGGGTGTTATGGCTGCTCCCTAATTAGAGTAAAATGTTCCAAATGAGACCAAAGCTGATGTTTTTTTGTCCATTTTTTTTTTCAAATCATGAGAAATTAGAGAAGAACAAAGGAGGATCTGGGGTTTCCAGCCCAGTCACGCAGGGCTCTGAAGTGCCCATCCAACAAAAGACCAATTACATGGGGTCTTCCACATGGGAAGCATAGACATTCTATGGATGTGGCCCTACACACACACACACACACACACACACACACACACACACACACACACACAACCATACACACACACACTTGGTTTATGTCCCCCAATTGGCACACCTCTGCTTTTGGCTGTTGGTCTACACACACATTGCCTCATATGGCATACACATAAACATTCACATACACACACACACACACACACACACACACACACACACACAACACACACACACACACACACACACACACGCTGGGCCTCTCATGCTGATATGGTAATGAGAGGAGCTTATCTCAAATCCTCCAATCCCCCGTTCTCTCTCTCTCTCTCTCTCTCTCTCTCTCTCTCTCATCTTCTCATTGCTGTCCATTCTCCTCTCATGACCTCATCATTCAGAGTCAGACAGTCAGCAGACAGACAGGATATTTTTCTATTCATTCTTTTTGCCCAGGCTTCTGCAAAATAAAGTAATATTTGCTCAAATGTAGCACAGGGATAATGCGCCGATGACAGTTAAGCCTCCTTGCTGGTGCTTTTGTTAAAAATAAAATATAATAAATAATAAAAATGTGCACTACAGGACATGAATGTTAAAATATGTAATAGAAAACTCACTGTGTTTATGCCTGTGTTAATGTTTGAGTGTGTTTTTGGTGTGTAGTTTGCAGTATGTGTGTGATGGTGCATGCAGGCATTCATTGTTGCAAATTGTGCATGTGCAATCATATTGTATTTTTTTGATCATTTATGTAAGTTTGGGACTGAGATGGAATGTAATAGAATGCATATGTACACTATGAAGGCTCGTTGTTTCTGTTTTTTTTGGCAAACACAGAAAAATACCCTGAAGTTTTCCACAGGCAATTCTATAACAGAGGTGGTATGCCGCCCAACCATGACTCGTGTTGATATCAATTCAGTTCATAGATGAATGGCTAAACAATAGCTACACCTATTAAATATATGAATTTTGCTTTATGAAAGAGCACCTGCTCTTACATTAAAGTTGGTATTTTAGACTCAGCCTACGTCTCTAACAAGGTGGGCCTACTCCAATGTAAAAAAGAAGTCTATTAGAAGATAACACTTTCCCAAAAACAAAACAGAAAACAACGAGCTCTCAGTGTATGAATAAAAGCATACCAGAAGTGTTTGACTGTGTGTGTGTGTGTGAGTGCTCAAAGCGCCGCTCTATGTCCCCGCCCTTGGGCTGTGTTAACGCTCCCGCCGTCTTTCTGTCTGTCCTATTCTGTGTTTCTGTGTGTGTGTGTGTGTGTGTGTGTGTGTGTGTGTGTTAAACACATGCAGTCCCTATCCTTGCCACAGTGGTCATCGGCCTGCTGTGCACGGCGGCTACCTGGTCTGGAGGAACTGGAGACGCAAGAACACCAAGAGCATGAACTTCGACAACCCCGTCTACCGCAAGACCACGGAGGACGACGATGACGAGATCCACATCGGGAGACACAGCGATGGGTCGGTGGGACACGTCTACCCTGCAGTGAGTGGCGGCCACAGTCAGCCATTCATAGCCCTTCCTCTAGGGGGCGGGGTCACAGACAGCAACTCTCATTGGTACTCGGGGGCGCCCATGCTTTCACCCAGCGCGAAATGAGAGAATGATTTGGGTTTGAGGATGTTTAGGGATTTGCGAAAAAAAAAAGCCTGTCTGTTCGGTGTACATGTAAAAGGGTTAAAGCGAAAGGACAGCCTTGAGCACACACACACTCATATTTTCACATGAATCGTTTTTAGGAGTGATCACTGGAAATTGTATACACACACATTTAATAAGCCCTTCACCGGTATTTCATGTTTCACGTTCAAGTCATGACCATAATCATACAGCATACAGATATCCACATCCTCGTTGCCAACCTGCCATCCCATTTATACGTAAGTTATGTTAGTTTTTGGGGACGTTTAGGTGTTTGTACTGTTTCTTTAAGACCTCTACTTCCTGAAACAACTCCTTCCACATTTGCATAATCATCTTTCAACACGGTCAGTGGTTGACAGATAGCGTGTCACACATGGCAGCATGCGTGTCAGAGACGTGGATGTTTATTTATAATTTTTTACGCTAAAAATGACATTGACAACAAAGGGTCATCCAGAAATCAGAAGGGTTCCGACGAGGCTAACATAATAACTGCTGTCTCCATGCGGAATAATACTAAAAATAATAATAATAACTCAAAAATGACTGTTACGTTGAAAATGCCTTTGAGGGAGGAAGAGGACTAGCTTTATAGTTGACTGAAAGGGCATCAGAGCACAGGACAAGGCACATCTGAAAATAAATGCAATTTTTTCATTGGATAGTGACATCATACCATTTAAATGCCCTTATGTCAGTTGTATGTTTTTCGTTACAGTGTAAATAAGACAAGAAGGATAAAACAAGGGAGCACAAATCAGCACACAAGACAATCCTAAATAATTCCTCATATTTATTTGGAGTGTAGTTGCAGAAAACGTGATTTTCTAATTTCAGAAGTTACAGACTACACTGTTGATTTCAAATGGATGTAGATGCAATTCAAACCTCAAAAACAATGCCAGCTTTGTTATACAGTGTGTCTACTCGAGAGCACTCAAATGTATAAAGAGAGTGTAATCGGGACACTTGTGAAATTTGTCGAATATATGTGTTGTTTTAGGTGTCCGTAACAAGCAAGCAAGCAACAGGGAAGGGCAGCCAACTAGGATTAAGATTGCGGGGGGGGGGGGGGGGGGGATCGTCTAGTGCTTTGATCGGTTGGCATGGTAACACAGATTTCTTTGTGCTGCTCCAGAGAGAAAGGAGGCAAAGAATCCTGGGTATCATTGGCAAGATGACAGGCTGGAGACACACACACACACAAACACACTCTCAAACACACACACACACCACACACACACACACACCGCACACACACACACACACACTCACACTCTCACACACACACACACACACACACACACACAACACACACACACACACGCCAAACAGGTGCACAGCTGAGTCATATTAAGATTCAAGGTCGAATTAAGAAACCCTCCTCAGTGAAGGGCTGCAGACAGGAAACTGTTCTCTCTCCCTCTCTCTCTCGTCTCCCAGTTTTATTATTTAAGTCTTTAAATATGATTTCATTGTCTTGTGATATTATTTCGAGCTGTTTTTTCCTTTTCTCTTCTTTCCCTCTCCTGTCCCTTTCCCTTCATGGCATGTGGCATCCAGACGCTAGATTCAACCCATATCAGATTGGCATCGGGAGGTCTAGACATTTGCAGCCGTAGGCAAGCGTCCTGCATTCCTCACACAGCCAGAGAAGGAGGGAATTAAATGGTGCTGGAGGGGGGAATTGGAAAGAGGAGAAGAGGAAGGTCAGGAGAGGATTTGAATAAGGACTGAGAGTAGATCAAAGTAACAGTTGTTTAGCCTCGGTTCTATTGAGCGGTACAGTTCTCTTCAGTTCGATATGGAACAGCAAGGCAAGCATGCAATGTTGCGTTTCACTGTCAGAAGGTGGAGTGGTACAGAATTAGCGAACTGTGCAGAGCACCGTGAAGCCACACGCCATTGATTGGTCAACGAATCATCATTTTGAGAAATTATCTTCCGTGTGTAATCACCGCTGCTATGATGTCACCATAGTTACATAGCTGCCCCAGCCAGAGCATAGACTGTTTATGTTTATAGTGTTATCCATAGACTGTTTGTAAGGTCTAGTGCCATTCAATGGCTCTAGACCTCATAAACCATGCCTACCAAGAAAGGGTACTGTCTGCAGTGGAAACGCAGCCCAGATTTAGGGTTACCGTTCCGTACCAAACCAACTGTACTGCTCAGTGGAAAAGAGGCAGTTTTTTTTCTGGGTGCCAGCTAGACTTTCTTTCTTACTTTCTTTGATCTCACTTCATCATCCTACTATTTTCTCTCTCTCTCTCTCTCTCTCTCTCTCTCTCTATCTATGTGTCTCTCTCTCTTTCTCTCTCTCTCTCTCCCTTCACCAGTCTTCTATGGTTTAACGTTTTTTTTTTATCTGCTGTTTGCAGCGCGTGGCTCTCAGTCTGGAGGATGATGGCTATCCCTGAGGGGGGGAACACATCCTTCCCCCCATCCACCTCAACCACACACTCCCCTCCTCAAACACAATCTCTCAATCCATGACCACAGCCTCCACACCACTACAATGAGACCTGTACTACGCAGAGGAGAAAGAGAAGGAGGCCTGAATTTGCCTTTTAAAGTAACAGGGGATGACATGTACTTTTTGTTAATCCTCCCCCAACCCTTTTCCTTATTCCGACTTTTAACCACGGGAGTAACATTACTACCACTACTAGCCACTGCTACTTCTCTAAGCGCTAGTTTGTTCATAGCCTCTGCTTCACTACTCCCTCTCTTCTCTCTGCCTCTTGTTAACAGTGGTGGTGTGTTAAAATGCTGCTTGATGAATCCACTCAAACTAACATCATTTTGGCGGTCTCAGTGCACATTGTAAATACAAGTTGGCCATCGTACAAGAAGAAAAAAAAGCTGGCGCGCATTATTTTTTAATTCCCATTTAATATGACTTTTTATTTTATTTATTTGTGTGTTTTGCTGTTGTACATATGTTATCAGCTTCTCTAGGGGGGACTCTGTACTGAAGGCAGATACACTGTAGTAGGCGAAAGGCAAGGAGGTATTTTTTCCTCATAGTACTTGAGTTGACATGACAGATTTTCTTCAAAACGGGGCAATGTCAACCTTTTTCACACCCGACCTCTCAGATTTGTCCCTTGGCATTCTGTTGACATGCTAAGCTAAATATATCCAAGGGGAATGGAGCTATAGGGGAGGAAATGGATGGTGCTGACCTGCATGTTTGGAGGTAAAAGTGTAAAGGAGTGTTGATTTTTTTTGGGGAAGGATTTGTGCCACCAGAGGTTAGGGCCTCAAGGCAAAAAGCAGCGGGGCAGAAACGGCAAAAGGATTATGGGTAAGCCTCTCTCCCGGTATCAGAGGTGTGCCAACGGTCGATAATGAATTTGGAATTGTTTGTTCATTTGCATCGCTATGGGTTTTAAGACTCACACGCGTGTTCCCTGACTTCTGCATGTCGATCTGTGTGTCGGCTGCCGTCAATATTTTGATCGTGAAAGTTCATATCCAGACAGACAGAGTGTCACAAAGCATCACCCTGTGACTGGTGTGGAGATTTGAGAGATGAATGTATTCAGAATATGGACAGGGCATATTGATGGACATTTTGTAAATATGCAAGATTATAGCTGGTGGTAATGTACATCTATGGTCCAAATGGCAGGTTGATGTGAATTAATAATTCAACACAATAAATCAATAATAAAAATAACAGCAAAAGAGTACAATAAAACAATAAAAAAAATAGACAATGTTGCTAACGACAAACCAGGATTTGGGGGACTAAACAAATTTGATGCTAAGTGCTAAAAGTGCTTAATGCTAAGGTGTGGAAAAATGTTAGGAATGTTATTTTGAATAATGAATCGAATGGCTGCCAAACATAGACATTAATCTTTGAACTTGAGCAGCCAATATACATTGTTTCCGTGGATTCACAGAACTGTTTTTTGGTGCTTCTTGGCATGGTCACTCATCCCCCCCTTAGATCCCCCTTCTTCAACAATTTCAATTTTTATATATCTTTCTAGATGAGATGCTGTAGAAAAACGAGACCCACATTTGTGAGGAATCCCTTTCTGCTCTGTGTGATTGTGAGTGTGTCCCGTTTTTATACGAGCAGATGAGTGATACTCTGAAGCCGACTGAGCCGAGTGCTTATTTGATTTGAAAGCTTGATAGAGAGGAAATGTGTAAACCAGCGTAAAGAGCCCCATCTTCCATTGGCTGTGCCACAGACATGCTTCTTCCAGCCCGTTGAATCAGATGGAACTCATGCCCAGTGACTATCGCAATAATTGCTCACTATTTGTATTATTATTGGATTACTAGAAGCGTTGTGACAAGTTAGCATGATAGCTATCACAATTATTTATGGCACATACGTAATTCCTACTCTGAACATCATTTAGTCTAAATAAAAGGGCATTTTGAGTTTAGAGCTTTACATACAATACTGGTCTTCCATTTTTAATATAAAAACAAATTATCATGTTGCATTTAAGCGAGCTAGGCTAAGAGATGCTTATGTCCTTATCAAATCCTTATTAAATCCTCCGTTTGTATAACCATGATAGAATAACCAGCATAAACAAGTATAGAATGCAAACATTCCAGTCTTCCAACACAGGCTCAGTATAGCCTCAGCATATACATTCATCTAACCATACCGACAATGTGTGCATATAAACGAACAGTTGATTAATGGTAGTAATTATTCATTGTTCTCACTGGTTTCCTGGAAAGGTTTGCTCACTAGATGCACAGGGGACGGAGAAAAATAAACAGACAGAGACAAAGGTGTAGGCAGGAAATGAGTGCCAGGAATTTAGACTAAGCCCTATTGCTGAACATTGGTTTATGCTCCGAAGATGAATGGTGGCTCATTTATTATGCCAGATTTATGTTGATGTTGTCTGCTCGCCTCCCTTAGAAAGATGGTATTGCTTCTTGCAGTGGTTGGGCTTTTGGTAGTTAATTTAATATTAACAAATACGAAACTGTTTAAATTGAAACAGCTAGATTTTGGTATAAAACTGTGGTCATTTTGGTAATTTTTCAATATTATCAGGGTTTTTTTGATGGCTAGCCGACTTAGTATAAATGCTACCAATGCCATACTATTTTATAAAAGTCTCTTAAAGAAAGATGGAGATGACTAAGGATGCCAAGAAAAATGCCAAAAGGCCAGATATCTTTGTGAATATAAGATGATAAAATATTCCCAGACCCTGAAACCTTGGGCTGCACTCCACATATACAGTATACTTTCCACCGTGCCCCTGTTAGCTGCAGGGTCTAATGCAGTTCCATACGGAGGGTTTGCAGTTAGGAGTATAAATTGCTTATTTATTGAGGTGACCGAGCGTGGGGCCATTGTAGAAAGGTTATTAGTTGCTACAGTGTGAAGACAGATTGGGCGGTCAGCTTTGTGACCACCATGCGTCCTCAAGCTAAGGACGCTGGAATAAAAAAGTCCAAGAAGGAATTTCATACAGTGGAGTTAGAACTTGATTTGACGGTTATGCTTTCTGGACATTCTTGATACATATTTCACATATCACTTGGGAGCTTATCAATGCCCTAAAGGCAGCTTAATAATACAAGTTTTACTATCAGGCAGCTGCATAAACAGGCCGAAGTTTTGAGGATTAGGTTGAGCACACTTCCTCATACAGAAGAAGTAGAGATGTTCAGTTTATTCAGTTACTGTAAAACATGTTGTACAGGTATATATGTTCATAAAACATTGGGATTGTCTTACAAATTACAAATCCTAATGCATAATAGGCATGTTACTATCACGAAAAAATCAGGTCTGTTTTTTTTTAAGGGAAAGTGTTTACATTACTAGCTCATCATAGCAGATTTTAACCGCCATGATAACCCAAAACCCAATATAACTTATATACGTGTTAATAGCGTTCCTGATTTGTGCTCCCTGTTTTCTCAACTGTCTGCGATGTCCTTTCTTACCTTCTTTCTCCGCACTCTTCTAACGGTTTTCTCCAGTCTTTTCTAAACTGACAAATAATCTGACCCATGCTGCTTTAACCAGAATGCACTGACTTGCTTTCTAACTATCACTCACATCTCCTCACCACTTTCATACATAGTCAAACACTGTATCAAACACTATGGATTTTGGCTCTGTTTTTTTTGTAGTGTAAAGCAGAGTCAGCATTGCTCTCATTGTCTTGCCCTCATACCTTCATATCAACCATTAACATCTTCCCCTTGGGCAAAGGGCTATCAGTAGGTGGGTAGACAGACTGACAGACACATACACACTGGAAGAATGGGGGTGAAAAAGACACTGGACGAAATAACTTGGATTCCCCAAAATACTAAGGAAATGCCCACAACGGAAGACTAAAAACTCCCAAAGAGAACCAGCGAACAGGCCAGGAGAATAAGCAACCCCCCAAAAACCAACTGCAGTTTTGGACTATGGAAGGAGACCTCGAAAATGACTTTACCCGGCTTGCAATTAGCTTTTTCTGACCTATAGTGACTTTCCTCAACCAACTGCTTCCTACTATTGTGTTTTTTGGGACTGGTAATATGTGAGTTGTAGTTTGTTCTTCCTCTCTTTCTCAGTCTCTCTCTCCTCACCACACCTGTTCTCAATTTCATATATGATCTTATTGATGTTTGATTACTTGAAAGGGGCCATTGTTAAAAGTGCTACGAGGAACTTTTTAATATTTTTGAATCGGTCTGATTTTTCCTCTGAATACTATAATCAGAAAACGAGACCATCAGTGCAAAGAATGCTATTTTTATATAGTTTTTCTTAATGCATTTGTCATGGGTAGCTCACCCAGGAACAACAGCTGTTGTAGTAAAAACACTACCGTTTTTGTCCAAAGGGGGTGCAAGAATGAACACAAACTGAAAGTTCCTCGGAGCACCTTTTAAGTCGCCTACATTTTTCTACCAGTCAGTGTAAAATGAGGGTTACGGGGGTTTGAAATAAGACTGCAATTGAGTTGTGACATTTTTGTGTGTGTGTAAATCTTTGTATTGGTTGGGATGATGTTACACGCGGGCAATATTTTGACATATATGAGGTTTGTCTCCGATTTGGACATTTTTCCAGGCCCTGCAATTATTACAAACTTGGCTCCAATTTTTGCAAAAAAACTGTCTACCTGCATGTTGCTGATGTGTCACTGCCTGCAAGGGGGAAATCCAAAATCCATCCGGGCCTCGTCCATTTTTTCACAGCCATTTACGACAGGCATTTTTTTATTACGCTGTTGGTTGCACAAAACTTTTCAAGAAGCCTTCTGCACTGTGTAAAGAGATGATGTTCTTAGGAGGGGATACTAAGGGGTGGGGGTTGGGGGGGTGGGGGTGTGTCCTATGGTACAGACCACTGGTTTTGAAATTGTGACTTGTAAATACCTTTTCATACAGCAAAAAACCTTTTTGATAATGTTTTAAATGTATCTGTAAAAAAAAAAAAAAGAAAAAAGATGTACATAAACCTCTGGGGGGTAAAAAGGAGTGTAGACTACAGTATATATGAATTTATTTGTACACAAGAGCACTGGATTTATTTACTACTTGATTGTAACTAAAAACTAATAATCTGCCAAAGTGTTTTTATTTTAATTTCCATGTCTGTTTCTTTTTGTTTTTTGTTTTTTTGCTTTTTAACAGCATTGCAGATTTTTAGTGTTCATACTGTATTTAATTCTGTTGAATAGATTATGTTGTTGTGTGTTTAAAAAAAAGATATTTTTAATTTATTGGTGCCTTGTTTTGTGCTCCTGTATAGTTTTAAACTTTTTTTTTTTTTTCTGTGTTACATGTGGGAGGGCGGAGGGAGTTCACACTGGCGGGTTGGTGAGGGTGGGAATGGGGGGGGGGGGGGGGTTAAAAACCTTAGCAACTTCTGTACTTACATGGAATATCTGTACTGTATGCCAAAATGGTCTCACTCACGTTTCTATGAAATCAAGCTGTTGATAAATATCTCTATATATTGATATATTAAATTTATAAAAACTGTCCAACATTCGGTGTCGATACTTCATTTTGTTTCCCTCTGTGTTACACTGGAATATTTTTATTACATTTTTATTATTTTTATTGAAAAGGAATCCTGGATCTTAAAGCAGCATTAAGGAAATACATTCAAGAGTATTACATGTACACAATATTACATTTCTCTACTGTCAAATTGTATTAATTTACATTATTTGCTTAGACTTTTGATAATCTGTTGATTACCTACTTCAAGTACATTATCTTCCGCTAAGACTCTAAGCCAAGTTGACATCACAGAGAATGCTGTACTATTCAAAAAGGTGATGAGCAATCCATTGTAGCCTGTTTGCTGAATGTGTCAGCATAAGAAAAAAAGTAATAAACTAGGACCATAATGAAATGTGATGTTGATCATCCAAGTTCATAATTGTGTTCACCTCAGCTAAGGAGCCAATTATCATGAGTATTGGATTTTTTTTAAATACTTACAAATCGCTATACTTATACTATTATATAATACTTAAAAGTACACTCTTAATACTTTTCATCAGAAAACACTAGAGTGAATGATTTCACATGGACACGGTGGGTGGATTCTGACATCTGTGTGTCCCAAAAAAAATCTCTTGAAATGTTTATTTCATGACCAATGAAAATGTCTCCAGTGCCCTCCTGGTGCGTTCCCTCTCTGTCCACACCACTCAGGTCTCCAGGGAAACAGACGAGACAAGTCAGGGGAAAGGGGAAAGACAAAACAACTAAAGTGTGAGGTCAAAATGGGACGACAGTATAAGCAAAGGGGGAAAAGTACTGTTAGACAGGTGGTGTGTGTGTGTGTGTGTGTGTGTGTGTGTGTGTCGTGCGGTAGTGTGTGTCTAGTCCCTGGAGAGTAGAGAGGAGTGACAGTCCACTGCTAGTTTGATGGATGAGCTTGTGGGTAGACTTGGCTGTGGATGTGGTCCGTTCCCTGGCCTGTGTGTGTATGCGTGCGTTTGTGTGTTTTTGCGTGTGGCGTGTGTGTTGTGCCTGTGTGTGTGTGTGGTGTGTGTTGTGTTGGTGTTTTGTGCTCCTGCAGTGTTCCAGGGTGGCTGCTGCTCTTCATTGAAGATTCAACCTGCCAGTGTCCTGTGATGTCATCTCGCTGAGCGTAACAGAGGCCAAGGCAACTCCAGTTCCACTTTCAAGAGAACTGAAATACTCACGGTGGATCAAAAGGATATGGTGTTTTCGCTTCACTGTAGCATTTGTACTATATAATAAAATTTGATTGCTTGATTGCATATGTCCATCTATCACTTTGAATGTCATTGTGCCAGATCTTCTCCATTGTGTGCATTCAAAACAGATATCAATACAATTATTCGATTATTCATACGTTTAAATATGTTGCCAGGCAATACACATCCTAGTGGCATTTATGTAATAAAAAAAATGCTGGAAATGTTCATTGCAATAGACATTTATATGGTTTTTCAGATATAATAATAAAATATACAATATAAAGAGTTTTGGCTTAAACAGGTTTCAGAAGTTGTCCTGAGGTTGAAATAGAAAATATTTATTCCACAGTCACCTCATGTAGAGTCACTGACAGGGGTTTGAAATCGGTCCATAGAGTGGGCATACATAGCCAAAAACCAGCAAGGACTAGGGGCTTTGAGTGACTTCTTTATGACTTTATTTTCAGGTTGATTGGCTTAAATAGATTGAAATTGTGTCATAATGTTGCTGTTTCCAACTATTTACTTTGAAGTCAGCCTGTGAGCCAGCACCTTGAAATGTGTGAAACTCATTCCTTCCTTTAAAATAAAAGTATTCCCTTTTCATTTTTAGACAGTGAAACAAATTGATCTTGCAACACTGACTCAGCAAGTTTGTTCACAGGGAGGTGGAGCAGCCAAGAACTGGCCCGGAGATTAACAATAGGTGCTCTGTTTTTCTTGATGATAAATAGGCTAACATATAAAATGCCTTTAAATTCAACTCATTTGATGTAGTGTATAGTCAATGGCCAATGTTGTACAGCATTGTTTAACAAATGGAGCTAGTGGGGCATCAAAACCTGCTCTCTCCACCTGTCACTTCAAAATGAATAATGTATTTGTGGAGCCAGGAATGACAACTCAATTATGTAAAATAATTTCCGAATAGCAGAGCTGACCTCACCTTCTCCTCCTCAGGCAAGAGTCCTGCTGAAAATTGTGGCACAATTTTAGGTGCAAATTTCAATGTGGTTCATGGAATATTTCCTAACTTTCTATTAGGTTTAACCAAGTTATTTATTCAAATTTATAATAAATATTTATATAAGTGTTTTGAGTTCATCAAAAACCGTACTGTGTCCCAATTCCTAAGTTTATTTTGTTAATGTTTAAGTTTATTTATTTAAAAGGACATTGCATATTAATAGACATTTACATGTAAATATACAGGATTGTAGCAAGTGCTAATTTGCATCCTTTGTCCCTTGATTGGTCGACACCAACCACATAAAACAAACATACGCGTGTACTCATAAATAAAAACAGACGGAAAAAAAAAAAAAATACATACCATTGTACAGAATGTATATTTAATGTCCCCAGTAGCCTATACTCTTCTTGCAAATTTGAAAGGCAAAAATACCCATATAGGTAAAATAAAGAATATTGTAAATTCTACATTCTGGAAAATAGCATGCAGCCTCACTCTTACTACTGATTTAGTTGGTTTTGGACTATTTGACATGAAGAAATATGCTATTTTATTTGAGATATTTTAATTGCAGCAACAATTTTACTCTGTCTTATTATGTTTGCCAGACCCTCTAAACTTCTAGCGAGGTGAAGGTAAGTGGTCCTGTCAGAATAATTCAGTATGAAATCATAAAAAGAAAAATGTATCCTTCAAATTTGCCATTTTTTCATACTTGAACCAAAACAGAATAGTACTTCAACTATAGTTCTTGAATGGAAACTCCTAAAATATTTATTTCATCATAGATTATTTAAGAACATTTTAGTGGTTAGTATTTCAGCAGAGGGGTTGTTGGCCATCACCCAACCCTGCAGCTCCTCTTGGCAATAAAACAGTTGCAACAACTTTTAGTTCAGAGTTTGAGTTTATACAGCTAGTGACTTTCTTGTGTTAGTTCCCTCTCACTGCTCTCATCAACTTATTTTCAAGCCGAAGCGTGCCACTTTTTAACAGCTCAAAAACACTCACAAGCACAATACTTGCCAGCACTGAACAACAGAAAAAGTATGCAACAGTAGCTGCGGAATAGAGTAGAGCATTTCACAGATAAATAGCAAAGGAAAGATAATTTTCCACTTATACAGTGTCGGTTAGCGGGACACCTTAAACGAATGTCTATGTCTGCTGGATTTTAAATTGTTCAAAAATCGACATAAGAAAATTTCAACTACAAGAGGAATGTCTTTATGCTATGGAAGATAATTAGGTTCACACAGGAGACCGACAAAAAATAAGAGGAGGAAGTTTTATTTTTTTCAGTATGCACTTCATGAATACATCTAAATACAATACAATCTTTCCAACTTAACCACAGTCTTGAAATGTCAAGTGTAGCCTCGGCATTGTATTTCATTTTCCTTCACACAATTGTATAACCACTTTACTATCGACATTGCAACTTTTTTTTGTGTAGTATGAAACAAATTATACTTCCTCCACTGTTATTCTCTCCTGTGGCCATATTTTTGGCTGGACATTGTTCATTTGTGCATGGAAAAATCTGCATTGTAATGATATGTGGTATGGTATTTTTACACAGCTACCTACACCACAATGTTATACTTCCCACTCCTTGATTCAAATTCGGTGAATCTCTTTTGTATGTGTCAATTGTAGTATGCTGAAAATACATAATGCATCACTAACTCAAATAGCATTTTGCAGTATTCATCTTTATTCTCAAAATTTCTTGACATCTTCCTCATCTGATTTTTTTTCTGTCCTGTGGCCCTAAAACTCTTCTGTACTTTAGTATGTAGTGTAGTAAAAAAGAAAGAGTATGTGAGCAGATTTCATCAGTGAATCTCTACGTAAGTGTCATGCTCTGCTGCCCCTGCTGGCTGAATGCCTTCACTACACTAATGTTATTACCATCAAAACTGTGAATGCAGCAACACAGAGGGAAACCACACAGGCTGCCAGTCTGCTTGGCTCAGTCATTCCAAGAGATTAATCTTCCCTTTTTGTTTTCGGGGCACAGCAGCACTTTCTGTAAACCATACGATATTACGCAGAGTCTGTGCTTCTGTTGGCGCCTGGAATTTCCTTTTAATCATTCTCCATTATTGTCACCTCTTTTTACCCAGTTTTACATTATTCCTTGCTCTTCTCTCTCTCTCTCTCTCTCTCTTCTTCTCATCCATCTGTCTGCCTTTGTGTAGCTTTTGAGAGCTTCGCTGGGGAGATGCCGGTTTTTGGCACCCCTTTGTGTGTGTGTGGTGTGTG
>CM047510.1:27404324-27426824 GCA_026122265.1 Ammodytes dubius
TAATGTTTGATTAAAAGTCATCTGTTTCCTTTTATAGCTTGGTTTTGCCATTTCAATTTTTTAGTACATTTTATGAATAATTTTTCCACAACTGATGTACTGCTGTCTAAACCCCACAGAGGAGAATCTCAGATAAAGAGGTTTGAGACTCTCCTCTCATCCAGTTTGTGAGAGAGAGGTGTTGCTCTCCTTCTTACCAAACAGTACTATCACCCTCTGCTGGCCAATGCTGTTAATCACACCATAGAATGATGTTTGAGCTGAGGACCTAAACCCACACGCACATACTGTACATCAGCATCCAGTGGGGTCTGCTAAGAAAAAAGATATGATAGCTGTTTTGTGTTGAAATATCAGCTGGTTGTGTTTCAGATATCCAGCATTAACTGCACAGCATTGCCTTCATACACGTCGTGATATTATGCACATCAAAAACATCTTCAATTAATTTATATTGTTTGGTCCATCTCACATGAAGTGTTCACACACATATTGTTTGATTTGTTATAGTAACTACCACATGTTTTTATTTTTATTTTTTTTAGTAACCACTACATGCATGTTACCCACTTTTTTCTTTTTATAACTACTAGATAGTTATTCATTACCTTCTACAAAGGTTTTATTATTTTTTTAGTAACTACTAGTTATGTACAGAAGAGGATTAGGGCCACACATAAACAAAATTGAGTTCTGACTTTATTCTCAGAGTTATTAGAGAAAAGTCAGAATTCTAATAAAGTCAGAACTTATTTTTTTTAACGCATGGCCACATTGTCTTCACACACTCAATGAACTACAACAATATATATCAAACAATTATTATTCCTTCTTAAACTAGACTAGACTTAGACTTAGACTAGATTTAGACTTAGACTAGATTTAGACTTAGACTAGATTTAGACTTAGACTAGATTTAGACTAGACTAGATTTAGACTAGACTAGATTTAGACTAGACTAGATTTAGACTGGACTAGATTTAGACTAGACTAGATTTAGACTAGACTAGATTTAGACTAGACTAGATTTAGACTAGACTAGATTTAGACTAGACTAGATTTAGATTTAGGGTGTATTCACACATGCCGTGTTTAGTTCGGTTGAAACAAACTCAGATGCACTTCTGCCTTCGGTGTGCATCTTTCAGGCAGGTGTGAATACAGCAATCGCACTCGGGGGCGGACCAAACAAACGCTCCGAGACCCAGCTGAAGAGGTAGTCTCCGTGCGTTTCAAAACGCACGCTGCTGCAGTTCGTTTGTGGTTTGAATTTGTCCGAACTCGATCCGACCCAAATGCAGGACGCACTGTGCCTTTTCTTTCTTTTCTTTTTTAATAAATTGCATTCAGCTTCACATTATGGGAAAGTGTTGTTGTCGCCATTGTTAGGACGATAAGTTTTGGTTTGACCGGGAGCCCAGAACAATATATTACATTTGATCGAGAGGACGCGTAAAAATGCTGATGTGTTCAGCGATCAGATGAAGGAGAGGGGAGCGTCTCCCGCACCGTGCCAACAGGTTCATGCTGCGCAAGAAGTGTGTGTTTTTATTTTGCTTCCCATGTACGGGACCGTCAATACTCCCTGTGTCAGTTTGGAGCTGAACTGCGCCGACCCAGCTGATACACAGCTTAATCAGCTGAGTGTAAGCTTGAGCCTATTCTTCTCGCGAGCCACGCGTCCAGCACCAAAAATACAGTAAAAATTACGTTTCATATCGTAGGCTACAAGCCACATAACGTGGCATTGACATAGGGCTACATATTATAACCATATGAAACAACAATAATTTGATGTTTTTCCTCTTTATTTATAGGTTAGATGTAGGCCTTTTTATTATTTTTAACCCCATATTATATCAATTGTATATTTCGCAGTTTTAACTGTGTGCTTCCTGCTTCTCTCCACCCCACAATGTCTGTCCAATGAATGAATGACCTCAGATCACGTGTGGTTTTGCTTCGTAATGCTGGTTCACTTGCAAAAGGGGCAATATGAAAGTGGACCACACCAAACAAAAAAAATCAAAACTCAATTTGGTCTGGACCAAAGCAAGTGAACTAGCGGACTTTCCCACTGTGAATACACCCTTAGATTTAGATTTAGATTTAGATTTAGATTTAGATTTAGATTTAGATTTAGATTTAGATTTAGATTAGACTTAGACTAGACTTCACACACTCAATGACCTAAAATAATATATATCAAACAATTATTATTCCTTCTTAGACTTAGACTAGATTTAGACTTAGACTAGATTTAGATTTAGACTACACTGAAGAATTTTGATTTACGATTGTAACAAACAATTATTGTTTTGATGATGCGAGTGGATTCCACAAGAAATAACAAGCTGCAACATAAGACACCGTTTTCTTTGTATTTTTTACAAAAGTGAAATTCAAGTGAAAGTTAATAAGCCGGACTTCAGTCTGAGTTATATGTTGACAGTAAATGACAAGAGATATAGACAGAAATTTCAATTTGAATATTTGTATTGAACTGTTGTTGTTATTGAAGCTGTTACAGTTTTTTATTGATGTTACAAGTTCTTATTATAAAACCAATAGCTAGTGTCTAATTGCTGTGTGGTTTTCGGGAAACCGGAGCACCCGGAGTAAAACCTATGATGGCAGAAGCCTGCAGATGAGAACATTGATTATTTGGACGAGAGGCAGGACTTGAGCTCAGCATTGTATTCATTCTGGAAAAAAATCAAGAGATTATCAAAACATTTTCCCAAAATTGAATGCTACATTTCACCTTATACTTACCTCTACATTTGAACGCTGTACTAAAGGGCTTTAAGATAGTTTTGCCCACAAATGAGGAGAATCTAAAGATGGCACAATGATCATTTTGATGGTGTCCCCCTGCAGCCAGGAGCAAGTGCCCACCTGACCCGACCCGAGGTAAGCAGATGAAGATGACATGAGATGATAAATGTTACAAGTTCTTATTAATGAAACCAATAGCTAGTGTCTAATTGCTGTTTGGTTTTCGGGAAACCGGAGCACCCGGAGTTAACCCTATGATGTCCCACTGAGATGGCCCTAAGGACCCAAGTCCTGCCTAACATTATGGTAACAGCAGAGGAGAGGATAGATGACTTGGACTTGAGGCAGGACTCGACCTCTGTATATATCAAACATTTTCCTTCAAGATGAATGCTGCATTTCACCTAATACCTATGTCTAATAAAAGGCTTGGACATGATTCTAAAAGTAGTTGATAGGAACCTGCAGATGATGCCACTGCAATGCTCTACTGGTGGTACCATCAAGTAATACTCAAAACATGTGGCAATGCATTTTAAAAGTTCTGCTTCCCCTGAATACATTGACGCCAGCACACCCTCTGCACAGTCCCACGATTTGCACAGGTCCTCAAAAACAGCCCTGTCTAGTTTCTTTAATGTTTGAGTGGTGATGTTAAAAGTTATTCCCTCAACTTCAGCCCATGTGTTGTCAAAGATACGCTGGATAACGTCCTCTATGTTGCTCATCGTCCAGCTAATTTTAGCTTTCCTTAATGTACGTGAGACCAGCTTCTCAACCTAGTACCCTGACAATCATCTTCATTTTTTCGTTGTGCGCCTTTACATCTATAACAACTTCAAATGGCAAAGGGTCACTCATTTCCACGGCGGTGACCTCCTGCAACTGAGTTGGTGACCCATCCTCCATTAAGGCTCGTGTCACCCTTCTACTGTGGCTGAGGACCTGGGTATGTATCCACCAGCCCATCAATGCCACAAAACCCCAGACCTTGGTCCTTATGTCCCCATACATCTCGCCATGTGATGGAGGGACAGACACATTCCTGCAGGTTTCCCTTCTGCTAATTGTTTCTGGTTGGATCTCTGGCTCCATCCCATCCGTAATGTGACTGTAGAGGAGATCTGTTAGTTCTTGAGTAAATACCAGCAGCTTATCGCTGGAAGCATTTTTAAATTTACGGAAGACAGATATCTCCTTTCCACCCTGTTCTTCACCCTGCTCTGTCGAAAGCAGAGAGCTAACACTGGCAATTAGTGACTCCATTGACTTTGTACTTTCAACTTCAGGGTCAAGGTTGAATCTAGTTCTTAGCTTTGTCACAATGTGATAGATTGCTGCTTTGGCAAAACGCTCTGAAAAGAAGTTCTTAATCCTGCATCCGACACCTTTCATGGCTGGTTTGCCCTTAGGTGTGGATTCTGATTCTGGACTTGCATCTTTTGCTTCTGCCTCCTCTGAAACTCTTTTCAATCAGAATCTGAGCGATGTCATCTGCTGCAAACTCAATCTCCATGGAGGCTTCTCTGTGCAGCAGCTCATAGTCAGAGTCCGAAAAATCATCCAGAAAGAGGTTCCATCATGTCATCGACCTCCTTCCTTATCATCTCCTGGACAGCCTTGGTTGTTGCTGCCACCAAGCCGGATTCAGTATCCTGTGAGGACACTGAATCGGGGTCCGGGTGTTTACCGTTTCGACTGTTGACTGGGAGCGGTCATAAACGAATATCAATTCCTGCTTCTCTTCACTGCTCCTCTGTCTGAGTGGTCGCGGAGAGCACAGCACCTTCAGCTTGCCTCCGAACGCCTGCACCATTTTACAGGCATTATTGACCATGGCGTTGAGTCTGCGTGGCGGAGTGACGCGCTGATTAATACTAGGCTCCGTCCCACCCAGACTGTTGGAGATGGCAGAATTCACATTATCTGCAATTTCCTTTCCTAACAGGTGTGTGAGCCGCTTTGAGCTGTCACTCACAACCTGGTCCCTTACGTGGAGTACCTCGGCGAAGCACTGAGGGAGTGTGTTGCCCAGATTAGTCACAACACACTCCACAGACACGATTACATCGATGCCCCTGAGAGCTATCACTAGCGCCTTCGTCAATGCCGCTACGACATCCAAAAGCAAATCAGCCAACAGTATCTTGGTGGTCTCCTCAGGGGTTCCTGCTCTTAAAAGGGTCCACTGTTCCTCTGTCATATGATCGAAAAAGTTTTGGATGAGTGGACGAACCCCTTCCACTGTGAACTCAGGCAGCTCCTCTGTCAGAACTGGTACGGCTTCATTATCGGCTATTACGGCTTCTGTATTTTGATCCATTTTGTTGGATGCTATTTGTCTTTTCTTTTCTAAACTCCTGTTTTTTTTTTTAGTTTTCACAAACTGTTTGGTTAGTGTCGACCGGCTGCAAAGAAGACCAAGAATGTTTTGACCAAAGGAATTCCCTAGAATTTATAGTGTAATGTTCAGGTGACATCATCACAACCTGAGATCAAAGGATCTTCAGAGATCAACGGAATGATGCACCTGAAGCCCCGCCTCTCAAACCAGCCAGCTCAGAGATCAAAGGAATTCTGTTCCAGAAGCTCCGCCCTCAAACCAATGGAAAAAAACAAAAACAAGATGCAGCCTAGCAACAGTTGCTAAGCAGCAGCTCTTTTTTTTCAAATTAATTTTCATGGGAGTTTGATGGAAACATTAAAGTATATTTGGATCAGGGTTAGGGTCGCTATCTCCCACAAGGAAAAGTCTGACGCCAATGAAGCTAACTCCAATTATTAGCATCAGGCCTTCAACCCACCACAGTATTTGCTGCTTGGATTTAGATGAATGCATTTTGAGGGGGGGGGGGGGGTGCTTTTCACAGCAAGCCAGTCCATTTTTGGGCTATCTAGATTGAATTCCGCTCATTTAGTTGAATGTCAACTTAATGAATTTGCTGTTATTTACAACTAGCCTATATGCTCAACACTTTACAACACAAGTGTTTTTAGCCTTTTTCATCTCTTAATGAACCGAAAATAAAGGCCTGTTTTACAAAATGATGAAATAGGCATTAAATACTTTTTTATATATTTGTTTTTATTTATTTAGAAGTAGTTCTCTGGATTGCAACATATACACCTGTTGTACAAGGAATATTTTAGTAGTACAGGTTTTTACATTTGACTCTGTCATGTACATACACTTTCATTTTCAGATATTAAGTATTCCAACAAGGGAGAGGTTAATACCCTCATAGCTTATGGCAGTGTCAAATATCTTAGACTAGACTTAGACTAGATTTAGACTTAGACTAGATTTAGACTTAGACTAGATTTAGATTTAGACTACACTGAAGAATTTTGATTCATGATTGTAACAAACAATAATTGTTTGATGATGCGAGTGGATTCCACAAGAAATAACAAGCTGCAACATAAGACACCGTTTTCTTTGTATTTTTTACAAAAGTGAAATTCAAGTGAAAGTTAATAAGCCGGACTTCAGTCTGAGTTAAATGTTGACAGTAAATTACAGAGATATAGGCAGACATTTAAAATTTGAATATTTTTATTGAACTGTTGTTGTTATTGAAGCTGTTACAGTTTTTTATTGATGTTACAAGTTCTTATTATAAAACCAATAGCTAGTGTCTAATTGCTGTGTGGTTTTCGGGAACCGGAGCACCCGGAGTAAAACCCTATGATGGCAGAAGCCTGCAGATGAGAACATTGATTATTTGGACTAGAGGCAGGACTTGAGCTCAGCATTGTATTCATTCTGGAAAAAAATCAAGAGATTATCAAAACATTTTCCCAAAATTGAATGCTACATTTCACCTTATACTTACCTCTACATTTGAACGCTGTACTAAAGGGCTTTAAGATATTTTGCCCACAAATGAGGAGAATCTAAAGATGGCACAATGATCATTTGATGGTGTCCCCTGCAGCCAGGAGCAAGGTGCCCACCTGACCCGACCCGAGGTGAGTAAGCATGAATGAAGATGATAAATGTTACAAGTTCTTATTATTGAAACCAATAGCTAGTGTCTAATTGCTGTTTGGTTTTCAGGAAACCGGAGCACCCGGAGTTAAACCCTATGATGTCCCACTGAGATGGCCCTAAGGACCCAAGTCCTGTCTAACATTATGGTAACAGCAGAGGAGAGGATAGATGACTTGGACTTGAGGCAGGACTCGACCTCTGTATATATCAAACATTTTCCTTCAAGATGAATGCTGCATTTCACCTAATACCTGTCTAATAAAAGGCTTGGACATGATTCTAAAAGTAGTTGATAGGAACCTGCAGATGATGCCACTGCAATGCTCTACTGGTGGTACCATCAAGTAATACTCAAAACATGTGGCAATGCACTTTAAAAGTTCTGGTTCCCCTAAATACATTGACACCAGCACCCCCTCTGCACAGTCCCACGATTTGCACAGGTCCTCAAAAACAGCCCTGTCTAGTTTCTTTAATGTTTGAGTGGTGATGTTAAAAGTTATTCCCTCAACTTCAGCCCATGTGTTGTCAAAGATACGCTGGATAACGTCCTCTATGTTGCTCATCGTCCAGCTAATTTTAGCTTTTCTTAATGTACGTGAGACCAGCTTCTCAACCAGTACCCTGACAACCATCTTCATTTTTTCGTTGTGGCCTTTTACATCTATAACAACTTCAGTTGGCAAAGGGTCACTCATTTCCACGGCGGTGACCTCCTGCAACTGAGTTGGTGACCCATCCTCCATTAAGGCTCGTGTCACCCTTCTACTGTGGCTGAGGACCTGGGTATGTATCCACCAGCCCATCAATGCCACAAAACCCCAGACCTTGGTCCTTATGTCCCCATACATCTCGCCATGTGATGGAGGGACAGACACATTCCTGAGGTTTCCCTTCTGCTAATTGTTTCTGGTTGGATCTCTGGCTCCATCCCATCCGTAATGTGACTGTAGAGGAGATCTGTTAGTTCTTGAGTAAATACCAGCAGCTTATCGCTGGAAACATTTTTAAATTTACGGAAGACAGATATCTCCTTTCCACCCTGTTCTTCACCTGCTGTGTCGAAAGCAGAGAGCTAACACTGGCAATTAGTGACTCCATTGACTTTGTACTTTCAACTTCAGGGTCAAGGTTGAATCTAGTTCTTAGCTTTGTCACAATGTGATAGATTGCTGCTTTGGCAAAACGCTCTGAAAAGAAGTTCTTAATCCTGCATCCGACACCTTTCATGGACTGGTTTGCCCTTAGGTGTGGATTCTGATTCTGGACTTGCATCTTTTGCTTCTGCCTCCTCTAAACTCTTTTCAATCAGAATCTGAGCGATGTCATCTGCTGCAAACTCAATCTCCATGGAGGTTTCTCTGTGCAGCAGCTCATAGTCAGAGTCCGAAAAATCATCCAAAAGAGGTTCCATCATGTCATCGACCTCCTTCCTGTATCATCTCCTGGACAGCCTTGGTTGTTGCTGCCACCAAGCCGGATTCAGTGTCGTGTGAGGACACTGAATCCGGGGTCCGGGTGTTTACCGTTTCGACTGTTGACTGGGAGCGGTCATAAACGAATATCAATTCCTGCTTCTCTTCGCTGCTCCTCTGTCTGAGTGGTCGCGGAGAGCACAGCACCTTCAGCTTGCCTCCGAACGCCTGCACCATTTTACAGGCATTATTTACCATGGCGTTGAGTCTGCGTGGCGGAGTGACGCGCTGATTAATACTAGGCTCCATCCCATCCAGACTGTTGGAGATGGCAGAATTCGCACTATCTGCAATTTCCTTTCCTAACAGGTGTGTGAGCCGCTTTGAGCTGTCACTCACAACCTGGTCCTTACGTGGAGTACCTCGGCGAAGCATTGAGGGAGTGTGTTGCCCAGATTAGTCACTAACACACTCCACAGACACGATTACATCGATGCCCCTGAGAGCTATCACTAGCGCCTTCGTCATTGCCGCTACAACATCCAAAAGCAAATCAGCCAACAGTATCTTGTGGTCTCCTCAGGGGTTCCTGCTCTTAAAAGGGTCCACTGTTCCTCTGTCATAGTGATCGAAAAAGTTTTGGATGAGTGGACGAACCCCTTCCACTGTGAACTCAGGCAGCTCCTCTGTCAGAACTGGTACGTTTCATTATCGGCTATTCGGCTTCTGTATTTTGATCCATTTTGTTTGATGCTATTTGTCTTTTCTTTTCTAAACTCCTGTTTTTTTTTTAGTTTTCACAAACTGTTTGGTTAGTGCGACCGGCTGCAAAGAAGACCAAGAATGTTTTGACCAAAGGAATTCCCTAGAATTTATAGTTAATGTTCAGGTGACATCATCACAATCCTGAGATCAAAGGATCTTCAGAGATCAACGGAATGATGCACCTGAAGCTCCGCCTCTCAAACCAGCCAGCTCAAGATCAAAGGAATTCTGTTGCAGAAGCTCCGCCCCTCAAACCAATGGAAAAAAAAAAAAAAAAACAAGATGCAGCCTAGCAACAGTTGCTAAGCGGCAGCTCTTTTTTTTCAAATTAATTTTCATGGGAGTTTGATGGAAACATTAAAGTATATATGGATCAGGGTTAGGGTCACTATCTCCACAAGGAAAGTCTGACGCCAATGAAGCTAACTCCAATTATTAGCATCAGGCCTTTAACCCACCAAAGTATTTGCTGCTTGGATTTAGATGAATGCATTTTGAGGGGGGGGGGGGGGCGCATTGCCTTCACACACTCAATGACCTACAACAATATATATCTATATATCTATAACAATTATTATTCCTTCTTAGACTAGACTAGATTTAGACTAGATTTAGACTATACTAGATTTAGACTTAGACTTAGACTAGATTTAGACTTAGACTAGATTTATTAGACTAGATTTAGATTTAGACTAGATTTAGACTAGACTTAGACTAGACTTCACACACTCAATGACCTACAACAATATATATTAAACAACTATTATTCCTTCTTAGACTTAGACTAGATTTAGACTTAGACTAGATTCAGACTACACTGAAGAATTTTGATTCATGATTGTAACAAACAATTATTATTTGATGATGCAAGTGGATTTCACAAGAAATAACAAGCTGCACATAAGACACCGTTTTCTTTGTATTTTTTACAAAAGTGAAATTCAAGTGAAAGTTAATAAACCGGACTTCAGTCTGAGTTAATGTTGACAGTAAATTACAGAGGTATAGGCAGACATTTAATTTGAATATTTTTATTGAACTGTTGTTGTTATTGAAGCTGTTACAGTTTTTTATTGATGTTACAAGTTCTTATTATAAAACCAATAGCTAGTGTCTAATTGCTGTGTGGTTTTCGGGAAACCGGAGCACCCGGAGTAAAACCCTGTGATGGCAGAAGCCTGCAGATGAGAACATCTTTTATTTGGACTAGAGGCAGGACTTGAGCTCAGCATTGTATTATTCTGGAAAAAAATCAAGAGATTATCAAAACATTTTCCCAAAATTGAATGATACATTTCACCTTATACTTACCTCTACATTTGAACGCTGTACTAAAGGGCTTTAAGATCATTTTGCCCACAAATGAGGAGAATCTAAAGATGGCACAATGATCATTTTGATGGTGTCCCCTGCAGCCAGGAGCAGGTGCCCACCTGACCCGACCTGAGGTAAGCAGATGAAGATGACATGAGATGATAAATGTTACAAGTTCTTATTATTGAAACCAATAGCTAGTGTGTAATTGCTGTTTGGTTTTCAGGAAACCGGAGCACCCGGAGTTAACCCTATGATGTCCCACTGAGATGGCCCTAAGGACCCAAGTCCTGCCTAACATTATGGTAACAGCAGAGGAGAGGATAGATGACTTGGACTTGTGGCAGGACTCGACCTCTGTATATATCAAACATTTTCCTTCAAGATGAATGCTGCATTTCACCTAATACCTGTTTCTAATAAAAGGCTTGGACATGATTCTAAAAGTAGTTGATAGGAACCTGCAGATGATGCCACTGCAATGCTCTACTGGTGGTACCATCAAGTAATACTCAAAACATGTGGCAATGCATTTTAAAAGTTCTGCTTCCCCTGAATACATTGACACCAGCACCCCCTCTGCACAGTCCCACGATTTGCACAGGTCCTCAAACACAGCCCTGTCTAGTTTCTTTAATGTTTGCGTGGTGATGTTAAAAGTTATTCCCTCAACTTCAGCCCATGTGTTGTCAAAGATACGCTGGATAACGTCCTCTATGTTGCTCATCGTCCACCTAATTTTAGCTTTCCTTAATGTACGTGAGACCAGCTTCTCAACTAGTACCCTGACAATCATCTTCATTTTTTCGTTGGGCGCCTTTACATCGATAACAACTTCAGTTGGCAAAGGGTCACTCATTTCCACGGCGGTGACCTCCTGCAACTGAGTTGGTGACCCATCCTCCATTAAGGCTCGTGTCACCCTTCTACTGTGGCTGAGGACCTGGGTATGTATCCACCAGCCCATCAATGCCACAAAACCCCAGACCTTGGTCCTTATGTCCCCATACATCTCGCCATGTGATGGAGGGACAGACACATTCCTGGAGGTTTCCCTTCTGCTAATTGTTTCTGGTTGGATCTCTGGCTCCATCCCATCCGTAATGTGACTGTAGAGGAGGTCTGTTAGTTCTTGAGTAAATACCAGCAGCTTATCGCTGGAAACATTTTTAAATTTACGGAAGACAGATATCTCCTTTCCACCCTGTTCTTCACCCTGCTCTGTCGAAAGCAGAGAGCTAACACTGGCAATTAGTGACTCCATTGACTTTGTACTTTCAATTTTAGGGTCAAGGTTGAATCTAGTTCTTAGCTTTGTCACAATGTGATAGATTGCTGCTTTGGCAAAACGCTCTGAAAAGAAGTTCTTAATCCTGCATCCGACACCTTTCATGGCTGGTTTGCCCTTAGGTGTGGATTCTGATTCTGGCCTTGCATCTTTTGCTTCTGCCTCCTCTAAACTCTTTTCAATCAGAATCTGAGCGATGTCATCTGCTGCAAACTCAATCTCCATGGAGGCTTCTCTGTGCAGCAGCTCATAGTCAGAGTCCGAAAAATCATCCAAAAGAGGTTCCATCATGTCATCGACCTCCTTCCTTATCATCTCCTGGACAGCCTTGGTTGTTGCTGCCACCAAGCCGGATTCAGTGTCCTGTGAGGACACTGAATCCGGGGGCCGGGTGTTTACCGTTTCGACTGTTGACTGGGAGCGGTCATAAACGAATATCAATTCCTGCTTCTCTTCACTGCTCCTCTGTCTGAGTGGTCGCGGAGAGCACAGCACCTTCAGCTTGCCTCCGAACGCCTGCACCATTTTACAGGCATTATTGACCATGGCGTTAAGTCTGCGTGGCGGAGTGACGCGCTGATTAATACTAGGCTCCGTCCCACCCAGACTGTTGGAGATGGCAGAATTCACATTATCTGCAATTTCCTTTCCTAACAGGTGTGTGAGCCGCTTTGAGCTGTCACTCACAACCTGGTCCCTTACGTGGAGTACCTCGGCGAAGCATTGAGGGAGTGTGTTGCCCAGATTAGTCACCACACACTCCACAGACACGATTACATCGATGCCCCTGAGAGCTATCACCAGCGCCTTCGTCATTACCGCTATAACATCCAAAAGCAAATCGGCCAACAGTATCTTGGTGGTCTCCTCAGGGGTTCCTGCTCTTAAAAGGGTCCACTGTTCCTCTGTCATGTGATCGAAAAAGTTTTGGATGAGTGGACGAACCCCTTCCACTGTGAACTCAGGCAGCTCCTCTGTCAGAACTGGTACGGCTTCATTATCGGCTATTACGGCTTCTGTATTTTGATCCATTTTGTTTGATGCTATTTGTCTTTTCTTTTCTAAACTCCTGTTTTTTTTTTAGTTTTCACAAACTGTTTGGTTAGTGTCGACCGGCTGCAAAGAAGACCAAGAATGTTTTGACCAAAGGAATTCCCTAGAATTTATAGTGTAATGTTCAGGTGACATCATCACAACCTGAGATCAAAGGATCTTCAGAGATCAACGGAATGATGCACCTGAAGCTCCGCCTCTCAAAGCAGCCAGCTCACAGATCAAAGGAATTCTGTTCCAGAAGCTCCGCCCCTCAAACCAATGGAAAAAAAACATAATCAAGATGCAGCCTAGCAACAGTTGCTAAGCAGCAGCTCTTTTTTTTCAAATTAATTTTCATGTGAGTTTGATGGAAACATTAAATAATAATAATAATAATAATAATAATAATAATAATACATTTTATTTATAATGCACTTTATATTCAAGAATCTCAAAGTGCTTAAAAAGGGGGGAACCTCAAAGAAAGTTTAGCCAAATGCTCTTTTAAAGAGATGTGTTTTGAGGTTCCGTTTAAAAAGAGCTGTAGTCTGTGGGGCCCTCAGGTGGTCAGGGAGAGCGTTCCATAGTCTAGGGGCTGCAGCAGAAAAGGCCCGATCACCTATGGTGCACAGCTTTGTATGTCGGGTTTGGAGGGTGTGAGTGGATCCTGAACGGAGTGTACGTGAGGTTGTCGGGGGGGTGAGGAGTTCCTGAAGGTAAAGGGGGGCATGTCCGTGAAGGCACTGGTGGGTGAGGAGGGAGACCTTGTACTCAATTCTGAGTGAGACAGGGAGCCAGTGCAGTGATTTCAGGATGGGGGTGATGTGGTCGTGCTTGTTAAAGTATATTTGGATCAGGGTTAGGGTCGCTAGCTCCTACAAGGAAAGTCTGACGCCAATGAAGCTAACTCCAATTATTAGCATCAGGCCTTCAACCCACCAAAGTATTTGCTGCTTGGATTTAGATGAATGCATTTTGAAGGGGGGGGGGGTGCTTTTCACAGCAAGCCAGTCCATGTTTGGGCTATCTAGATTGAATTCCGCTCATTTAGTTGAATGTCAACTTAATGAATTTGCTGTAATTTACAACTAGCCTATATGCTCAAAACTTTACAATACAAGTGTTTTTAGCCTTTTCCATCTCTTAAAGAACAGAAAATAAAGGCCTGTTTTACAAAATGATTAAATAGGCATTGAATACTTTTTTATATATTTGTTTTTATTTATTTAGAAGTAGTTCTCTGGATTGCAACATATACACCTGTTGTACAAGGAATATTTTAGTAGTACAGGTTTTTACATTTGACTCTGTCATGTACATACACTTTCATTTTCAGATATTAGGTATTCCAACAAGGGAGAGGTTAATACCCTCATAGCTTATGCCAGTGTCAAATCTGCTTCATATTTTCCTCACAAATGTCAAAGGTAGCATTATTAAAGGGCACGTGACACAGTCTACAACCTTGTCAAATCACACACGTACTTAACCAACCAATCAACAATAACCCCAATAATCACATCATCAGGGAACGCATATTTTCAGCATATTTTCCGATCATCCGAAATGCCCCTTCCAGACAACAGAATCACTGGAATAGTTGTCCATGCATACATAAGTATATTATATATATGGTAAAAAATATAGCATTTTGAATAAATACTCAATATCATTTTTAGAGCAAACTTTCCGACAATACTTGTTTTATATATATATATATATTTCACAATACTGTATGTACATGTACTGTATTGGGCTGAAATTACAGGAACAGACAAAAGTATGTATGGTTAACCCCATGTGGAACAGATTGGATTTCAGTTCTTTGGTGTTGGAGCCAGTTATGAAACCTTATTACATCTGGGTCACACTGGATTAAACATATGGAGGCGATTTATTGTAAGATGTTATACATGGACACACACACACACACACACACACACACACCACATATCGGATCATCCGCGCGCTGTCTGGGAAGCCACACAGATTGTAATTTCCATCTCTTAATGTACAGACAGCCAGTCTTGATCAGATGTGTTGCATGGACATATTGTGTAAATGCTGCCTTTTTGTTAAAAATAATAATAAAAAAAAAAATGGAAGAAAGAAATTGAAAAACAATTAAGAAAAAAAAATTGCTGCTACTTTGTGATTCAACAAACTATGGTGATCTTATGATTATGTAAATAAAACAAAACAAAACAAATCCTGCTAACAAGTAAATGCAGCCACTGTATACTTCTACTATATAATTAAGATACTTTGTTTGGTAGAACTATCTTAATTTAATTCTATATCATCCCATTTTAGCACCCATATTGATAAAGTGTCTAAGAATGAGAGTGAGTGATCGTGATCACACTGTATCTCAGAAATAAAGTTATGAAATGTAGGTTAGAAGTCATCATTACATTATACTGTAGGCATGACAACACATAAACATGTATCATGGCAAAAATCAAACCAATACATTTGGGAGATAGCGTTCTAAAACTAATTGTCATTGAGAAAAACAAATGCTGATGTAAGTTTGGACCATGCACAATCTTGTCTCTATTTTCTGACCGATTGTAAATGCAGAATGTACTATCATCGACTACGGATATGGCAGTTGTTAAAACGAGTGGTATTCCCCTTTAAATTCCACCATCAGTAAGACCAGTAAAAGGTCCCTTCACTTGTCATAAGTGCTATTGAGCTGGTGGAGCAGTTGTATAACGTCTGTTTTGTAGGTGCTTTCTGACGTCAGAGGAAAATAAACCTGGTGATTCATCAGTGTTATCAAGAGTGTTCTAGTTTTATTACATAAAGGCCTGTGTGTGTTAGAAACTGGGGATATGAACATTAAAAGACATTCACCAGGAAGGGATGGTTAAACTAGATGATGGCAATTATTGCATTATGGGAATTGGAGTATGCAGTGTTTTGAAATATCCTGTGCTGCTTCTATTTTGACCATTATTTCAAAAATTAAGCTGTGATTAAATGCGGACTTTAAAAATATTAACATGAAGGGTGAAAATGTTCCTCTAGAAAACATAACCGGTACAATTTGGGGATTTCTGCAGTGGTCACTAAAGGGACACTATTGAGTTGTAAACATTTTTGTCAGACCAGAACTTCTGTGTTAAGATACTTTATGGAATATGGGTGTGTGTATGTACGTTTGTAGGTTTGTGTTAAAACAGAACGAATATAGACGACACTCCCTGAAACACAACATCACCTCTTATTGTAAATGTAGGATGGTCATCGGATTAAGGCCAGACCAAAGCCACTCTCCATAGCTAGTTTCTGAGTGAAATTGCTTCATTGATATTGCTTCTTTTTTTTATGACTGCAAGCCATAAACAAACCCATTCTCTTACCATCTACCATCTAACCTCCAGTCCATTTTGTAACATGAATTCTTGAGACAGGAACAAAGTGACCTGACGTTATTAACTTGAATCAGATCTTTGTAATCTAGATTTTTCTCAGTGATTAAATGTCTTAAATCGAACATGGTAAACAAATATCCAAACTCATTCCTATGTCTCTGTTAGTCCCATGATTCATGCCAGTATACTGTAGTTAAACTTGCTACATGTTTTTTTTTTACTTGAAATGTATCTCAGCCAGCCGGACATTCATTGTGCATTTTGTAGCCGTTTGCATACATGATTTGATTGGAATACGAGCAGGCGAACAAGAAATATATCATATCAGAACTGAGGGACGGAGAGAGAGAGAGAGAGAGAGAGAGAGAGAGAGAAGAGAGAGAGAGAGAGAGAGAGAGAGAGAGAGAGAGAGAGAGAGAGATTAACATGAGCACAGACAGTATTACAACATACTGTTGTTTTAGTACTATAAGACAGCCAATAGGGGGAGTAACTGTGTATTGGCATGCAGCACCATCCAAACGGTACAATCTTCTCATTTGAAGACTTTTGTCTTTCTTTAATTCTGGTTATATTGTAATTATTAAAAAAAATATTCCTGATCCCAACAGATACATTTCAACTCCAACGAAACAATTTTTTCACCCCAATAATTCACATACGATGATCACCCATGTTCCATATGTGACACACATCATTATTATGGCAAAAATAACACATTACGTCATGTCAAATGTCCACTGAATTATGGGAAATTTGATCCACTTTTTCTAGTTCATACGTTTAGAGATACTTAGTTCCTTCTGGACACTGATATTATAGAGGAATAGTATTTGACTGTACACAAAAAAACAATAAAAAAGTGCAGTAAAAAATACAGTTTCTGTGTGTTTTTTTATATGATTATAATCTGTTATAGTAACATTCTACACATACTATGTCCTCAATGATGGCTTATGTCCAAATATGAAAAAGAACTATGTCAATGTCATAAAAGGAAAGAAAAAATATATAGAAATCATGTTTATATTTAATATTGTATATTTGAAAGGTAGATCATGTGCTTATTAGTATTTTGCTTGAAGAGCTAGTTGATGAGAAGAAGAAGCGCAGCAGTTTGTCCTCCATTTTGCCAATCTGTCTCTTCCTTGTCCTTCTTTATTATCCTCACCCTTTCAATTCAAAGTGTCACTATGGCAATAACTTCTTCTTGATCCGGCTATGTTGTCTATTGATGCAGCATATCCATAAACATCCACAAGGGGGAAGAGAGAGGTGGAAGAAAAATTGTGGGCGTACATTTCCAGCCGGACACTCCAGTTTCCAGAGGTTAATTTGTGGTTCCAAGGTAGACAGGACTTATTCACTAATAATTCCCATGGTAACACAGGGTCTGGTATGATGTCACTGTGTATTTAAAATCAACCTTTTACCTCTTTGTTGGTTGGGGAAAAAGGGTCTTGGAATTGTAATAGTTGGAAGTCCGATAACTGGAGTGGTTTTAGGGGAAGTTACAGGCTCAGAGGAGGTCTGTGGTAGATGTTGGTTCGGAGGTTTGTGTCTCAACGTGGGCCTTCAGAAGAGCGATTATGTCTTGGTGGGAAGCTCCCTCTGCCACCGATAGTGCTGTCTGTCCATTCTGGAAGAAAAAAAGAGAGAAAAAATGTCATATTGAATATTGCACATCACAGGTATTGCAGTGGCTACTCTTATCCTGATGGTGGCAGTGTTGTGTTAATCGTTCTCTAGCAACTGGACATTACAATATATTCATAACATGTATGTGTGTATGCTGCATCTGACCTAATACAGGCAACACTACTGGTAAAGAAATAGCTGGATTCAGTATCAGTGTCTAAGTCTTGACATTTTGCATTGTCCTTCTTGAAATGTCAAATAAGGGTTCAGATTATGATTTGTCACTTATAAGCCAAGGGTTAAATAAAAAGCCCGGGGAGGTTTAGTGAAGAAAACAGGGGAAATGTTCAACGGGATTTAGGAAATACACAGTATAAAAATGTTGACTCTTCACTATAAAAAAAACATTTTAAATGCTTTCCCTATAGCAGAGAGAGAACTATAAATACTGCAACAAAGAGATAACTTATGAAATATGCTTTGATTGACCAACACATGGCAATATTAGATCAAAACGAAGACCTGTTGACCACATAACTGGCTGCCAAAAAGTGTTTGTTTCAAAAGCACTTTAGTTGTTTTCTTTCGTATATGAGCTTAATAACCAATTTTAATATACATCAAATGTTAAGGCTTTTGATGTCAATGATACCCTGGAACAAACATGTGTACTATGCTCTATCTTCACCAATGTTATGTAAATATGTATCCTGTCAGGTTTACTTTTGCTTATAACAGTAATCGGGAGCTTTGAATTTTGTAGCTTTCTCTCATATAACCCACAACAACACACATGATTTATGAACACAAAATAATACATTGTTAGCAATGATAAAAGCAGAGAACACTATTGTCTTGTTGTAGATAACGCTATTCTATGTGTCTATAAATTTACAAATTGCTATAAATTCTCCCAGCTGACTGAATGCTCTCATCCAGCAATGCTTTATAATGCTGAGTGTAGCCTCCTGCATTGTTCTCAACAGTGTGTCTTTGTCTTTCCTGTTTCAAAAGCGATTAAACATTACAGCGAACTAAAGCAGACGCAGCTCTATAAGAGCTCTTGTCTCATGGGATCTCGGATGTCTAAGAACATTGTGAATGCTCCGTTTTATTCTTTATGTAAATTTCAAAGGCAAACTGCTTCACTTCGTCGCACATTATTTTAAATTGCTTGCCAGAGCAGCTCATTCGCCTCAGTTTTGAGACAATGTTTCGCTCCCCACTATACCACGGAATATTGTTTGTGATCATGTGTTGTCAAGGAGTATCAGAGCAAATAATCCAACTAGAGGCACATTATTGAGTCATAAGATGAATTGTATAGATGCATATTTCATGGTACAATCAAATTCGGGTTAAACCGATCTACAAAACTGTTTTACTTTTCATGATTTAGGATTATTGTTACAAACGTGTAACAATGTGAAGTGAGGTTTTTCTCTTTAGAAATGTGGTGATGTTATAGTAGCAGAAGCAGTGACGCATTGTGTTGAAAGTGACAACCGTTGCATCCTTTGGGAACTAAAATAAAAGCCCACAGGACGCAGGTGTGGAGGTGGGGATTATCAAATACTATGTAAGAGAGGGCCCTAGAATATCACACAGTGTAACCTCAAATATGTTTCCTGTTTGGTTCCGCACTCATATAAAGCACAATACACAGACATGCTCCCTAATATCATGCAAGTGTCAGTGAGGGATGCAGCCGATGCGAGCGCAATCAGTTCAAACTAGTGAGTTGGAGGTGTGGATGACATAATGACACACTACAACACAGAGATACTCGAGAGCAGTGGACTGAAGACAATTGAGGTAATTTACTGATTCAATGATTCACTCACAAGAACAACTGGGGACTGGAGAGTGTCTAAATGCTGGAACCAGATTGAATAAAATGACCTTGTTTAGCATCCAGATCATAAAGACAAAACCAGGATCCATATGTGGTATGGCAGTGCATAGTCTGAGTGTCTATACTATCTATCTATCTATCTATCTTCATCTATCTATCTATCTATCTATCTATCTATCTATCTATCTATCTATCTATCTATCTATCTATCTATCTATCTATCTATCTATCTATCTATCATCTATCTATCTATCTATCTATCATCTATCTATATATCTATCTATATATCTATCTATCTATCATCTATCTATCTATCTATATATCTATCTATCTATCAAATAAATAAATAAATGAATGAGCAGTACAGCCTTAGAGTTGAAACAGTGTCAACATGATTGTTTGAATGTGTATTGGGATATGGCCTTTCTCTGATCGGGTGACTCAGATTGCAGAGAGGAATCAATGGTCTAGACTCTGGAGTGATCAATAATGTACTAGGGTTGAACAATCCATCTACTGTGTGTGTGTGTGTGTGTGTGTGTGTGTGTGTGTGTGTGTGTGTGTGTGTGTGTGTGTGTGTGTGTGTGTGTGTGTGCGTGTGGTGTGTTGTGTGTGTGGTGTGTGGCCTGGCACCAGCTACAGTATTATGGCTGTGGCATTTAACACCAACCGCAGAGGCAGACTAATATTAGATGACAGACTCAACAACAGTATGTGTGAGGCAGGCATTAGGACCTGTGTGACAATTCATTCATTAGATCAGGCAGCACATTACTAGCTGTTGAAATAAGGCAGTGATCCCAGGCATCCGAGTAAATAATGAAGCCTCATGGAAGAGTCACCGTGGTCTAAATTAGCAGAAAAAGGACGTTTTTGAGGTCTCCTTAATGGGGTGAGAGAGGTCTTATTGCCAGTCCAGATTGGAAATCACTTGGGAATGCTTTTAACATCTTGAATAAGCAGTGAAACGTTTTCAGTTTTACAGCATTCCATACACAGTGCCATGTAAACTATTATTGCGTTAATTCTGTTGCCCTGTCGGGAGGCGACAACAGTTTGTAAACGTTGCCATACTGAGAAATACAGTGAGAGTTTTGTAGAGCTGATTAGGCTTAATTAATTAACTGTGTGTCAACTTGTTTGGTGACAACTTAAATGTAACCAACATTCATTTACACTGTATGTAGAAGTTACTCACTATAGCTTTAACTTTTTTTTTTTTTTCACAGTATAACAGCATCATACCTTATCGGTGAGGCTGAGGTCACAGCGGCCTGTCTCCAGCAGCAGGCGTACGATGTGTGTGTGTCCGTGTTCGCTGGCACACATCAGGGCCGTGGAGCCTTCGCGGTCCCGCGCATTCACATCCGCGTCGCAGCCTAGCAGCACGGTCACCATGGCAACGCGCGCCGTGGCTCACCGCTAGCATGAGCGCCGTCTGGCCAGCCTATAGAGGAGAGTGGGGAAGAGAGAGGTAAACGTTTAGAACAGTAAGGCAAGGCAAGTTTATTTATATGGAACAATTCAGACACAAAGGCCATTCAATGTCCTTTATAGTGGCAGAGAAAAAAACATCAAGATAAGACATTACAAATCAAATTTTTCGAGATCGCCAAAAACATAGAACAAATACAGGCAGGCAAATTGCAAAAGCGAATAAAAACAATTAAATTAAAAAAATTACAGGTTAAAAGGGAAACAGAAAAGTCTTCAGATTTGATTTGAAAGAGCTGAGGGCTGAGGAGAGAGAGGATTAGGATTCAAACAGCGAGAGGGGCAGGTATGAGGGAGATTAAGAATGAAATGAAGAGAGAGATGAGGAAAAGAGGGCTAGATAAATAAGATAAGTTCTTCTTTTTTTTAATAGCTTGATTGGAGTATTATCTTTGTATTATTTAAAATTGTCTGCTTAGTTTAATTTATTGGTATGACGGAGAGATTAAGAATTAAATGAAGAGGGATGAGGAAAAGATTAGGCTGAGGAAAGGTGAGTGAAAGTGACTGATTAAGATGTGCAAAAGACGGGAGTAGGCTAAAGTGTAATGTCATGAAATTTGACTTTGTATTTGGTCCATACATTATGTCTGAATATAGGTTAACACTGACACAAAGTCTCAACCCTCACAAATGCTGTTTTCAAATAACTTGTTTTTAACATATTCATTGATTTATTTTGTATGGATGTGTTTCATTCACTGTTACTTTATTTAAGAATAAATACAGCTCTGGAAAATAATTAGGGGACCACTCCAAATGTTCAGTGTCTCTCGTTTTAATATTTATAGGCATGGGTTTGAGTAGAATGATCATTTTGATTTTATAACATAAACTACTGACAACATTTCTACCAAATTCCAATATATTCACAGTCATTAAGAGCATTTTACAATAAGTAATGTAGAGATGAAGATTTAAGAAAAATCCAGACTGGTCTCTTAATTTTTTCCGGAGCTGTATATCCCCTTACTTCAGCATGCTTTCTTACCCTCAAACTAACATGATATTCCTTCGTTTATACATTCTGCTTGCGTTGCACTGTGGATGGCCTTGCTGTCAAGAACGCTACAGCTAAAGTTATGGTGTTTTTCCTGTTCAATGACCCAGTTGTGAGAAATACCTCTAACATAACATGCCCTGATTTCCCCAGAGAATGTATTAAATCCCCAGACGTACAGCGCCTGAAATATACAACTTATTTGACAACAGTAACACATCATACGACGCGGCAAAAACCCCTTTGACACTCAGTAAATTCAGAGGGAACTATGTTGTGAGTGCAAACACACATCTCTATATATCTATTACCTGTCTGGAGCATGCGTTGACGTCCCCCAGCTTCAGCAGTTGTTGTGCCACCTCCAGGTCATCTGGGCTCTCGGCTGCCGTCAGTGCAGCGAGCATCACCGGAGTGTAGCCGGCTTTGTTCACATTGTCTGTCTCACACAGGCCTAAGACACACAAGAAACACAATGTTTTACTAAGAGAAATAGAGGATTTTGTGCAAGTTTGTGCAGGGTTTAATCTTTTCCTGAGTA
>CM047510.1:27431824-27454324 GCA_026122265.1 Ammodytes dubius
TATTTCTCATTACACAAATAAACTACTTTTTAGCTAACCGGAATTTAACTTTTAATAAAAACAATGGTCCCAAACATTGTTTTTTCAAGAAAGGTCAATTAGGAGATTTTTGGAATATTCTGCTTCCATCTTCTTTCCTGCTAGTGTAAATCAAAGGTCCAAAATCTAAAAAGTATATAAAGATTTTAACTATGGCTTTATCCAACATCTACATTGTATATGAAAATAAAATATTGTTTCAATGTAAGTAATAAACAGTTTCATGATGAATGTTACCCTATTCACTTGCAGTGTCTCGCTTCATGCATAACGGACGGCAGAATTAGACACATACAGGGGACCACATCAAAGAAAACCTTAAAAGTTAAAAATAAAAAGACTAATATGAAAGCAGTAACGTCAACATAGGCTAGTTGAAGCAAACAGACCTCAAACATGACATGAAAAGCATCCTTGTCCTATCGAAACCTTTGGTCCACATATCCAAAACATCCTTCATACATGAAAACCCACAGGTATGTTTGCAAACTCACGTATGCAACTTAGGACAAAACACAACCTTGTTCGGTGAAGCAAGGCTGATGATATATTTAGAGCAGTGGAGGTTTCTAGTGTAGTGTGTGTGTGCATGTGTGTGTGTGCGTGTGTGTTGTGTGTGTGTGTGTTGTGTGTGTGTGTGTGTGTGTGTGTGTGTGTGTGTGTGTGTGTGTGTGTGTTGCGTGTGTGTGTGTGTGTGTGTGTGTGTTGTGTGTTGTTGGTTGTGTGTGTGTGTTTTGAGGTGTGTGTCAGTACGTGAGTGATCATTATGGGGATTCTATGAAGGAACCTCTGTTAAGCCAATGATCAGATAAGTCTTATATTGAATGCCACTGATTCATGCTCATTTGTCCCTCCCCCCCTCCCACACACACACAAGGGGGCCACAGCATTCCCTGGATTCCAGAGTAGCTCAAGGGAGAGCAAAGATATCTGGCCATCCAAAGAGGACAAGTACAAACAGCAGCCCACTTCCTGGTGTGGGCAGAAGACTAAATATAGTCAAGAGAAAATATTGTTGTCTAACATGTTTGTCTCTTTATAAATAGAATTCTGTTTGATAACATGGAAATGGAGAGATATTTTTTTTTCTAGAAGAGGCATAACTGTTCAAAAATCAGATGTGGGCCATCATATATAACTTATTAATGGTAGTCCTATCTTGTAAAAACATACTTATTGTATATTTATGAAGGAGGAGATCATTAAAATACCAATCTTAGTTCCTTATTTGTTCTGGAGAGGGGCTGTTAAGGTCTGTGTTTTCAGATCATTCTGAAATAGGGAGGAAGGAGGAATAGACCTCACCACGTCTTTTTGAAAAAAAAACACAGCGAAAGTTGAGCAGGTCATAAAACACAAAGCTCAGGAATGTAATAACAGGAACGCAGTAATAAGACAGGTCTCCTTAAGGGCAGCCGTATACCTCCATTTGCAGGAGATGATAGCACCAACGGTATTCTAGACGTGACTTTCAAACCAGATATATCATTAGATGTTGGCATGGACCTAAACTAGATGTCTGCTTTACCATTTTATTGAGTGGCCATAGAATATTTGCAAGTTTTGTATAGAGCATTTGCACTGAAAAATTAAGATTCCTCTGCGGAAAAAAAGAAGAAGCAGCTGGCATATTAAATAGCTCGCCTGCTGTTGCTTTGATGTGGATTTATGTCAAGTGGTGTGTGCACAACTAAGGTCATGTCTATGATCTTGTATGAGTGTGTAGCTCTGTTGCTGTCTATGTTTTTATGTGTCTAGGGTATCTACAGTATATTATTCTGCAAAAATATGTGAATTCATGCCTGTCAAGTTACACAGACAAGTTTGTGTGTGTGTGTGTGTGTGTGTGTGTGTGTGTGTGTGTGTGTGTGTGTGTGTGTGTGTGTGTGTGTGTGTGTGTGTGTGTGTGTGTGTGTGTGTGTGTGTGTGTGTGTGTGTGTGTGTGTGTGGTGTGGTGTGTGTGTGTGCGTGTGGTGTGGTGTGTGTGGTTGTGTGTGTGTGTGTGTGTGTGTGTGTGTGTGTGTGTGTGTGTGTGTGTCTTCGCTTCAAGTTATAACAGTAGCATCAGTAGCTAGCTATAACTACAATCAGACCAGCCGGAAAGAGTTATTCCTTCCTTGAAAAACTCCTTCGTTCTTCCAACCACTACCATCTGCTTACTTTAAATGAATTCACACTTTAACAAGCACATGTACACACACAATTACAGACACATACACTTTCACACACTGCATCCAGGCATGAGAAAACGCTGACATATGCACACTTGCACAAAACCCTGCAGGTATCATTAACAATGACAAAAACAGAACACAAATGACATAATATACAACACACCATCAAACACACACCACACTCACAACACACACACCACACACACACACACACACACCACACAGACACACTGCTCCGGTAATAGCACTGAAGTCAAATTCCGGTCAGTGATGACTTGCAGCAGATGTGTGACACAGCTGGACTCAGTCACTGTGGGTGAACTCAGAGGAACAATGACAAAGCTGAAATTGTCGACTAGTTAAACGGCATGCTGAATCATTAACAACAACAAACAACTGACTATTGAATCAACAGAAATGTTAGCATGTAATGGACAATAACACTGGACTGGTGGAACCTGTAAACATGCGACCATCATGTATTGTTTGTCTTACAACTCATTTGTACTAATTCATTTGAGGTGAATTAAGGTGGAGGATAGAATAGAATTCCATATGCTGCCCATGGAAATTACTAAAATGTAAATGTAAAGCCTACAGCAACAAATTAAATGAATAAAATTATATCATTTAATCAATTTAAACATGCTATCTTAAATCCACCAAACTCTAACATTGTTTTAATTGGGCCATATTGTACTTTTTAATTTAATTTATTATTAGCCATGTAACTTGTCAAAATGTTTGTTTTATTTATGTTTTCGACATATTAGCATGCATATGATATCTAGTATTGTTGTTTATTGTTTGAAACAGCAAATGAAGGAGACAAGCAAAGAATCAGAGTAAAAAAAGGGAAGAAAAATAAAAAATATGAAGAAAACTGTATGTTTACCACAATGAAAACCATGTATAACCAATATTGAAATAGGATCCAATATACTATTAAATTCAGTTATCATGCATTAATGTCCACAAAGGAATGCTTTCATCTTCCTGTAGAAAAGAAAGACAAACAAAATGGAAATGCACCAAAACACACTGCAGCAGCCCACACAGAGATATAAATCACACAGAGATTGGACGCTGATTAAAAAGATTTTACCCTCCATTCACCCCAACAAACTTCAGGTTTTTCTTGGCTCCCTTGTTCCCTTGCTTGTCAGCAACACCATTTTTCTTCATAATGGATTTGAGACCTGGAGAAGAGGAGGAAAGAGAGAGAGAGAGAGAGAGAGAGAGAGAGAGAGAGAGAGAGAGGGAAAGAGGGAGGAGAAATAGAAGAGGAAAAATCAGAAAGTTAGGCCTTTGGGGAATTTGAGTGTGTAGTACTTGTATGTGTTGCCGGGTTTGTGTGTGTTGTGTTGTGGGTTGGTGTGTGTGTGTGTGTGGTGTGTGTGTGTGTGTGTGGTTGTTATCATTTTCCGTATCATTTTTTCCTAACATTTCTCATACACACAAAACTCACTAGGTTGTTTGTCAGAATCTCATAACATAGAGATCTGTAATTAAGATCTGTCACCGCTATTATTAAGTAGTGGCTAGGTTTACGCAACTGTAAAACTGCTTGATTGAGGTTAGGGACACATCATGTTCATGGTATTAAGCAATCTTAATCCTTGAGCAATTACGTTACTGTAATGACAAGCTCTGTAATTAAATAACCTCTGGGAACAATGTCTATTGCTGCATTCAAATTCAACCCACTGGGAGTCGTACATAACATTTCCTTCAAAATAAAAGGACTAATTTAATACAGATTTTTTTTTCTACAACATGTGCATCCCGCACACACAATCAAAACAACTGAGTCCATAATTAAAGTAAGTTAAAAGTCTAAAGGCTCAGTAAAGCAATACATCAAACTGATATTGTAGCTCATGAGAATAGGGACAATAATGGTTTGCACATGTTGTCTGTACTTCTTATGGTAAGTGTATACAGTATGTCTGTCAGCTTGGAAAATATCTGAGCTGAAGGACCTCTGGAGGCAATTAAAGGCGAGTATAGCTCATCAAATAGTAGGAATATCCCTGTATTCGCAAAGAGAAAGTGGAAGTTGGTGCCCCATCTGAAAACCCCAATACGAAGACAATACAATGCAAGTGAACAGTATCACACTGTAGACAGGCATGCCTAACAATTGTATATTTTATATTTGAAGTAATTGAGTATTTAAGGATTACAATATACACCTAAACTTGGTTAGCTATAGGACACTGTCAATTTGTTCATATTAACTGACTATTGCAGTTATATTTTGGTCTACAAACCTAGTTCATGAGACCACCCACAAGATTTGCCAGGACAACATACAAAGGTCAAGATTATAGATCTTAATGACAAACAACTTTGACATTGTCAGGCTGCACTTATGTTAGTAACTGCTCTGTAATTGATTCTGATGGCCTCCTTTGCTGACTGCTGTTGGCTGTAAGCCCGTATGGCTGTCTCTAAGTTGTCCCTGACAGTAGACATGCTCGGGCTCTGTAATGTTTAATGCAAGGACATAAGGATGTGGATTTGAGCCAAAAAACAACAACAAAAGAACAGCGGGAAAAAATCTTCAAGAACACCATCTAAAAGAAACTTAATGCTTTTTAGAGATTTAGTATATTTCTCAGATAGATAGATAATAGACAGACAGACAGACAGACAGACAGACAGACAGACAGACAGACAGACAGACAGACAGAAGATAGATAGATAGCAGGAGGGAGAGGGGTAAGTTCACAACATATTTTGCATTTTAATACATCATCTTGCCATCATCCAATAAATAAAACAACAGTGTAATTTAACCTTCCCCTCAGTGTGTGAGAGACACTTGGATGTTTCACTCATCCATACAGATCAGTACAGTGTCTCTGATGACTGGGATGAGAGAGACTTCTAAACGCAACACATTATAACACTGATGTAATCTGATGTCGGGGAAGTCATGCTGGCAATCTGGCACTTGGCAAAGATGTAACAAGCAACCCCAAGGAAACAGTGACACTCTTGAGGAAACACATACAGATATCTAGTCACACACACGTACGCGCCCACGTGCACACACAACACACACACAAACACACACACACACACACACACACACACACAACACACACACACACACACACACACACACACACACAAAAAAAACACAAAAAATGATGTTGTATACTGTACTCCCAACAGTGAACTTAAAATGAACTCTCAACATAAAATATGTGTGTGATTCTGTACTTCAGCTACACGGCCAGAAACAGACATAAGAAGTCCATCTTCTATTTGGTGTGTGTGTGTGTGTGTGTGTGTGTGTGTGTGTGTGTGTGTGTGTGTGTGTGTTATGCCAGCGTGCGTGTGTGGACGTGCTTGAATGTCCATTTTAAGTATGTGCATGTGTGCATAGATGTACTTGATATACTCATCCAGGTCAATGAACCAGGCAATTTTCCCAGTGCTTAGAATAGAGCGTTTGTCCACCCTTATGTCAGCCGATAATTACTGTATCTTTAAAACACAGTATATAATGCATATAGACATGCAAATGTGCTTTCACCATTGCTAGCAATAACCACAATATGTATATGTACTTTCCAGATTTTTACAAATTACTTAACCTCACATCTGTCTTACAACTTAATAAGTTGTAAGACAGATGTGAGTTGAACTTATACTACTGTTAATTTGAAGCAGTAACATGTATATCTATCTTATATATTGTATAGGATCAACAAGACAGAACATTGGTTGTGCAACCTGATTATTAGATAGAAAAGTATTCAATTAGAGATAGGGCCTGCTGAATTAAGCTTTGGAATAAGATGCTACAGCAGAGAGCAGTGTAGATTTGACATACAAAAAAAAATATATATAGGGGAAGGTGGGGTGATTTGTGCATTTTGGAAGTTGCAAAACCCCTTGTTTCTAGAAAACCGTGGAAGAAATTGGAAATGTGACCACATATTTAAGAAGAGCCATCCATTTGACTCATCCTGTAAAGAAGGGAGACACAAGGAATAAGATATAAGCACATTTAAGCTCAAAAAACTGTGTTTTGCCTTTCAAAGTAAAATTTCCATGATCAAGGTTTTTTGATTATTGTGTCTGAACAATTATAGACACGTTTGAAAACATTTGACACATGTTTTAGTGCTTTGGTATGCTACACTTTGAGTCTATATAGTTAGCACAATGTCAACCCTAAATTGCTGCATCATGCCTATTATCCAAAATTCTGGGGATGGGGTGATTTGTGCGCAAGGGCCTGGGTGAGTTATAAGTAAGTAAGTAAGTAAAATGTATTTATAAAAGCACATTTATGACAGTTTGCACTGTCCAAAGTGCTGTACATAGTGCATTCAGTAGGTAAACAATGAAGGTAAAATAACAATAACCAAAATAAAAGACGTAAAGCCCATACATCCACATAAACACAGATAGTAGTGCAGAGGTAAGTAAGTAGTGCAGAGGTTAATGGGGAGGAAACACCAGGGTGTACATATGGGTTTTGAGCCTTGATTTAAAGGCAGAAATGTAGGGGGAATCACATTTGTCAGGTGGCAGTTGGTTCCACAAGCACGGAGCAACTAGTGCAAAGTACATTTCTGAGAGTTGTGCCAGTGGCATGGCTGTATACGCTGGTCACCAAACCAAAAGAAAGTGATTGTCTACAGTAGCTCAGAAGAGAGTGACATCTCAATTCCACTTAACGACACCACTGATGAGAGTTCAGATGGCCAGAAAGATGATGATGGTGACTTTGTCATTGTGACACAATGACGCACAAATCACCCCACTACGTGGGGTGATTTGTGCGACAAGACAACTTTTTTTCCGAAAGCTATATTTCTTAAACAGTTTATTCCAGATCCAAAGTTTTTATTGCCAGGGATGCACAACATCCTGAAATATATGTACATATTTGAGTTGGAGACATAACTGGCAAGGCCTCACTTTAAAATCACTTTGAGTAAAAAGTTGCACAAATCACCCCACCTTCCCCTATATATACCTGGCAGTGATAATTACATAGCTCTCAACTGAACGGCCAGTAAGAAAATGTTCCTTTCGGGGCAGACTAGTGGAAATAATTGGGAGAGTTCATGAAGTGCATATCACACAAAGTCATTAGACCGCTGGCAAAATATCTGATAATTAAGTATTAACAAGAGTGGCAGGTATTATAACAAGTGGGAAATGGAATCCTTTTAATTTACTTTTCTTTCTTTTAAACCTAGACCGCATAGTTGAAAGTATATCCAGTCATGCAGCAACAATACATCAGGCACCACTTTGATCCATAGGCCTGTGCTATGTAGAAATTAAGAGAAAGTTATAGAAAGTAAAGCAAAACCATTCATTCCTACCCCATCCCTATGACTGCACTAATAAATCAGGTCCACAATAATCCTGGTGTCGATATATAACGCTACTGATAAAAGTATGATAAGACATTATTGGACATCACATTGTGGAGTGGAGTATTTCAAAATATTAGAGCAGGGCCAATGTGGTTTCATGTTGCAGTGAAAAGATATTACAGGCACTATAAAGCCGACTGGCTTGCTGTTAATACACCATCCTGTTGACAGTTTTATAGTTAGAGTGTCTGTCCTACATGAGCTGATAAGTGTGCTGGTTTTAGCATTACCTTCTTATACTACAACAACAACCTTGGCTGCTGTTGACTTCTTGGCTGAGATCAAAAACGCCATTTTGAGTTGCATGGAGAATAGGGTCTTCAAAAGGATTATTTCAGTAAATATGAGAGGTTTATGTTCAAATACTTGCACCATTTTAGCTGATCATTTATTGGTATGAATGCTGTTTGAATGTTATTTGATGGATGTCGTTTTTTTTATGCACCTCAAGGAGAAGCTCATTTAAATCTTGTTGTACAAAGTAAAACGACTATTTTATTTTATTCTATTCAGATGTACACATGTGTATAAACCACGGGGTCTTGCAACAGTCCTACCTTGTTCCTGCTGTTTCTTGGCAGCAGCAGCTTTCTGGGCCGGTGAGTAGAAGGCGGAGAGGACACTGAGTGAGCTGACCAGCTGACTCTGAATGGAGCTCATTTTGGAAGCACCGGCCTTCCCCGCTGTTTTCCCTGTTGTTGCCGCGGGAGTTGCCTTCCCGCAGCAGGCTTGGCTGAAGCTCCTTTCGCTGCCTCTGCCTTGCTCTTGGCTGCAGTCTGTTTCTGTGCGATGGGGCTTTCCTGCTGGCTGGCCGTCTGTTGTTGAGTTCCAGAGCTGCTACTCCCCAGCTGTGCCCACTGCTCCCCCAGAAGCCCTGTTAGCCGGGTAACAACTTGGCCCAAAGCCGCGGGCGACGTGGGTGACTCAGTGGAGTCCCTGCGATTCGGTTGGGCCTCGCCACTGTCCCGACGTGAGGCCTGGGCTTCACTTGAACTCGAACCCGACGCTGGACTGTTTCACTGGAGCCTCTTCGGATCGAGGGTGTGTCCTTGGCATCTTTGTAAGGGGGTTGAGTCTCGCTGGCCCTCCTACGAGAGGCGCCCTGGGACTTGGGTTGGGTGTCACATGACCCTTGGCGAGTTGAGCGGGTCTGGGCGTCTCCTGAGCCTCGCCTGGAAGGTTGTGATGCGCCGGATCCCTTTTGTGGTGCTTTAACCTCTTTGGAGTTCCGTCGAGTTGCAGTGGTTTGAGACTTGGACTGTGCTTGAATTGATTTGGGACGGATTTGGACATCGCTGGAGCTCGGTGATGGTCCCTTCGTCTCAGTTTGAGGTGATTTAGATGGTTTCTCACTAGACTCGCAGCAGGCTTCTTGGCTAGGGTGTTGTCCTCCTCATCCTGAGGCGGAGATGGTGCTGGAAGTTCAACCTGTGGTTCAGGAAGTTGTGTTGTGATTTCAGCCTCCTGCTGAGGTGGACCCTGTGCTTGCACCTGGGGCTGAGTTTTTGTCTGGGGCTTGGGCTGCTGCACTTGATTTTCAATGGAAGCCCTACGAGGACGCACAGGTGCAGCCTGAACTTGAGGAGGTGATGGTTGTACCTGCTCTGCCGACGTCCTCCGACCTCTTTGGGGTCGTACAGGAGCTTCATTCTTCACACTGCATTCTCTGATGCTGCTGCTGCTACCACCACAGTCTCGGTGACCACAGTTTCTTTGACTGTTGCACATACAATCTCACCCACTGATATTTCTACCTTCTCTACTGTCTCGACTGCAATCTGCTGCGTTTCTACAATATCTGTTACTTCAACCTTTGGGATTATAATGTCTTCTTCTTTCTTATCTCTGAGTCATTCTTTGCCGTAACTATCTCAATCTTAGATTCTTTGTCGTCTACTGTTGCAACAAGTGGACTAGTACGGTCTTCATCTTTGCTCACAATATCTGAAACTACAGTTTGTTCAACTCTGCTTTCTACAACGGCAATTGAACTCTCCATGACCTTCATGACCACACTTTCACTCTCTCTTTGGATTCTCTCATCTGCTTCCTTATCTTCCTGATCTTCCACTCTTTCACTGACCACACCTAACTACTACTTCTTCCACCCTTTCCTCGCCTGCACTTTGTCCCACTTGACTCTCTCCTTCAACACTCCTTGCTGGATTGCTATTCTCTTGTCTGACCATCTCTGTCTCAGTCTGCTGGTCTGCCCTTCTGGCTTCCTCTGTCTCCGTCACCCTGTCCACAGTGTCCACTCTCTCAGTCAACGTCCCGCGATCTACACTGCTGGCCCGCGGTCTCATTTGCGGATGGTCTGTGTCTGTCTCACCTTCTCGTTTCTGTAACTTGGTTCACCCTCTCCACTACGGGCGTCTCCGTAATCTGATCCTGAGTTGCGATTCTCTCGGTTACGGTGCCCCTTTCAATGCTATTGGCCCTGGGTCTTGGTGCGCTGACGGCATCTACTAATACTACTTCTGCCTCCATCTCTGTCGCCTGTTCAACTTTGATGGTCTCTGTTCCTTGATCTAAACTTCCAGGGCTTGGTATAGGTATAGACAATTCAATACAGATGATATCCGTATCTGTACCCTGATCTACTAAACCAGTTGGTTCGGTCTCTGTCTCTTGGTGGGCAAAATCCACTTTCTCTGTTAATGTCCCTGTGTCAATACTCTCTCTCCTTGGCCAGCTCTGTGCCTCTGGACTACACACCTCCACTCTCACTCCCTCACTCAGTTGTAGAATTTTCTCCTCTTTTACCTTGTTCTCCTCTAACTGCTCCTTAAAAAGAGCATTCGTTTTCTCCAGCTGTTCGCTAGCCTGAGAAAGTTTAGCCTCCAGTGTCATTAGCTTCTCCTGCAGCTTCTGCGTACTCTCTGAGTCCCCAAGTTGTGCTACCTTTGCTGCAATTGCCATCTTGAATACTGCTAGTCTCCGCATCTTTTATAGCCACCCTGAGTGAAGTTAATTCCTGCCCAGAAATGTCCTGTGATAGCTTCCGCACTGCATTTTCCAGTGGACTGTCGAATGTCCCTTTTTGTTTGTCTGATATTTCCGATAGCTGCGTTTGTCTCTCTGTTTCTTTCCCCGGCAGCGCACAAATCTTTCCATGTGCTGAGGAACTCTGAACAGCTTCCTCATTTGTCTCACTCTCTTTTTGTAACACTATTCTTTTCTCTGTCACACCTTCTTTCTCTGTCCCTGTAACCGGCTTTGCTAAAGCCTCTAAACCTCCAGTGGGTTGAGTCTGTGCTAAGTTGAGTCTGTGTTCTTGCCACGGAACGTATGTCCCAGAATCAGAACTCTGTGCTGTTGTAGAGGTTAATGCGACAACCTGGGCTTGGGCTTTTACCTGTGCTTGTAGCTGTAGCACTAGCTTTTCCCTCTCCTCCCTCAGTGAAGAGATCTGGGCCTTTAGTTCTGGAATGGTTTTGACCTGTTCTTCCAGCTCTCTGACCCGCTTCAGTGCCACTGTGATCTGCTGGTGAAGCCCCGACCGTTCCTGGGGGACACACCGTCTTTCTGTTATGTCCGGTGATGGACGGAATATGTTCTCATTTGATCCACTATCCGGCGTTCCCAAAACACGATCCGGACTGCTTGAATCGGAACCTTTCCGCTGCTGTAAGGTGACCGGCATGCTCGATGCTCGGAGCAAGTTGGGCCGCCCTTGAATCCCCACAGTTTTATCTTCAACATCTCGAGTCCCTTCATCTCTAGGCTTAGTGGAAATATAGCCAGTTCCTTGACTGGTTGTTCCCCTGCTGCTAAGGCTGGAAGTCCCCCCCTCACTTGCCCTGAAGTCAAAGAGCTGTTGTTGGACCTCTGACACCCGTGATTTAGGCTTTGGCCCTAAGGTGGACGTCCCAGACCATGTGCTTTCCTTGGGGACCGGTCTGACCCCATGCCCAGGAAGACTGAAATTCCTTGGCAGAGTGCTGAATTTGGGCGGGCCTTTGACCCTGCGCTGGATGTGGACCCTCTTGATGGTATTGCCTTTTTCAATATCGTCAACATACTTCAGGAAGTCCAGGTCCAAGTGGAAGCCATAGGGAGTTTCCACTGAGTAGGGCAGCTGCTTCCTCTGAACACCGCCCTCACTGGCCTTGGTCTGAAAGCCATTGGCTGGAAGGAATTCAAATGAAAAATCAATCAACAACAACATTCAACAATTTATGAACAAATGATTCTGTTATCACCCTCAGAAAAGTGCTAAGAATGATTGTGGAAAGTTTAGTTGATGTAAGTGTTTTAGACGTTGAGATTTTTGGTTAGAAATATTGAAAAAAAATAATGTTGAGATAAATAAATTAAATATGGTTGTATAGGATAAATATACAAACACAAACAGACAAGATATAGTTAAATAAACACCTAATTGTACATGTCTAGACCTTTTAATGATACTAGTATGCAAGAAGTAGCCAAAAATCCCATTGGCCAGTGCTTCAAAAAAGAATGTTCTTGCTGCAGTGTCTCGCCTTAAAAAATTACCATAAACCAGAACACAGATTATCATCAGCATTATTATTCCTCTTCGCCCACTTGTCCAGACAGGCTTGTGCTGTGCTCCACACATGGTGCTTCATTATGTAAAATCATATCACTTACAGGGAAGTAATTATTATGCAGTGATTGCGCCAAAACAATCTAATCAGCATGCGAAATGCTGTGTCGACTTAAGAGACAGGGGGTGGTTATCATCACCTAAAGAAAATGAACTATTTAGCTGCTCTTGGCCACATACACAAAACACAAAGTTAAATGTATAACCTTTCTATGTCAGATATTGTATTTTATAATGAACAAAACATTGGATTCTTAACTACTTTTCTTACATTTTCAAGGACATCTGAAGAAATTTTCACACAATAAGTCAGAAGCAATGGGATTGTTTGTGTAAGTGCAGGTTTAGTGACGCTCACCACTTTTCTTGTCCATCATGGGAGGCGGAGTTCTCAGTCATCGACTTGTGTTTGCTACAGATGGAATTGGCAGCCTGGATGAAAACAGAAAGGAGAGAGCTGTGTGAGCGAACCGAAATACTTTCCACAATCAATCGCTGTCGGAACTAAAACTAAGAATTCTTCATTCTACTGTTTATGAAAGATCTGTGAAATCAAATGAAAGAAGGAAGGCAGCGTCTGGTCCTTGCTGCTATGTTCCAGAAAATGTGCAGCTCGAATTGTAATAAGGTTCCTTTTGAGAAGTTACTTGATCCCCAATATTCACAGACTCACAGTATAGTTTCACTGATGCAGTACAACAACTGAAAGACGCCAACATGATTATGAACTCATACAACAGGAAAATAAAGTAATTTGCCGATCTGAAATAAGTGATAAGTTCTCTTAAACCATACATCCAGCATAGTTAAGTTGCTATAGGAAAAATAGTGGACATTTTGATTTAAGCCAAATCTAACCTAAGCAGCTTGAAACAGTATTTAGGTGAACCAAACATAATGTCTAATGTACTGTGTACATACAATAACATTTTAATGGCACAATTATAAGGCTTTAAATGTAAAATGGGGAATATGCGGTTAATTATCTTGCAGTCTCGGCTACTTTACTGGGCACTGAATTTATTAAGTAATGCCGCCTAGCAACAGCGAGTAATAAGGGAAATGAGGGGAGAGGCAGTGCCATTGTGTCCATTAAGTTAATTTCATTTGCCTTGCAGAGCCAGACGTTTAGAGCGAGCCATTTAAAGTCAACACCACCCTGTACTGGCCCAACTGAAGGAAACACGGTCCATTTGTACCACTATGCATCATTTGTTCCACTCTGAAAAGCCAAGAAACCAGAGCAACTATCCCCTTAATTTCCTGAAGTTTACTGAAAAGTAGAGGTAAGTGAGATGGAAAACAATTCAGCGAGGCCATTATAAACTTTTTAAGGGCTTATATAAAGATTCCTTATAAAATATCAAGTACTAATAAAAAATAATAATAATGCAGGTAAAAATCCCATGTTTGAGTGAGCTGCACAATTCAAATCTACATAATAATAATAATAATAATAATAATAATGGATTGGATTTATATAGCGCTTTTATTCCCTAGGCTTACAGGGTTCCAGGTTCCATTCATTCACACACAGTCATACCGGTGGTGGTAAACTACCATAGTAGCCACAGCTGCCCTGGGGCAGACTGACGGAAGCGTGGCTGCCATTCAGCGCCTACGGCCCCTCCGACCACCACCTCAAACATACAGCAGTCGTACACATTCACACGAGGCAAGGTGGGTGAAGTGTCTTGCCCAGGGACACAACAACCATGACACTGGTGGCAGAGCGGGGATCGAACCGCCAACCCTTGGATCGTTGGCCAACCCGCTTAACCACCTGAGCCACAGTCGCCCCATAACATTGAAAAGTAAAGCCCTCAAAGCAAAATACCAACTTTTAGCAAATAGGCACATATTATTCATGCAATTTCCATGCAAATTTGTCGCACTGGAAAACATATCTGCCATATATCGGAGAGCTACTGCACAAATGCTATCTGAGGCAGTTTCAGATGTGTAAATTAGCATTTTCATTGTTTTAGTAGGTGGCCTTCCACAGTATATACAGTTTATGTATTGGAACAAATACCACAAATAGAGTTTTTTTTCTTTTTAAAACCAAGCATCCATTCATTGTATTGTATCATGCCCTTAGGTTTCAATTTACTACAAAAGTTATAACTGAATTGGTATTTTATTGCAAATAGTTATAATAATGCAACGGTGCATTTTGCTTTAATGGATTTTCCTCTGTCATGTCTCATTTCCTTTCCTATTCTGAGACATTTCGTACACTCAAAGGAGAGAGTGGTCTTTGGGATTGTACAGGTAGAAACACTGTCTCTGAAAAGGCAGTTTTTACCATTGAAAATACAGTTTTGATCTCTCAAATGGTGCCTTTCTACAAGAAGCATGTGATACTGAAAACAACATAATGCATACAAAACTCTCCACAAATCAATTTTCTTTGTAACAAATCAGACAAATCTCATAATCACATTTTTTCAATTGACCAACTTGGTTCCACTCTTTTTCATGTGACAGAGTGACTACTGTTATGAATTATTATAGCTCAATTCTATATATAAAGACATCCATTGCAGCATATTTAGATATTTTTGTGCTCAAACAACACAGTGCTTGCTCATATAAACTAGTTTTGAGTGAGTGAGTGCAATAGCCCACAGGGTAAGATGTGTTTTAGAGTGGGGACATATTGCAAGGCGAGCATTACATGAGCCGGCAATGCAATCAATCAAAATGACAGTCGGTCCTGCCAGGGACCTAAACAGGAACTATGACAAGCTTTGGTCGGCCCCTTCATATATATTGCGCCTGAATAATGAAAAGAAATGGTGACCTGGAGCCACATTGTTGTCTGTGTGTGTGTGTGTGTGTGTGTGTGTGTGTGTGTGTGTGTGTGTGTGTGTGTGTGTGTGTGTGTGTGTGTGTGTGTGTGTGTGTGTGTGTGTGTGTGTGTGTGTGTGTGTGTGTGTGTGTGTGTGTGTGTGTGTGTGTGTGTGTGTGTTTGTGTGCATCTGTTCATCTGTAACACGTATACTCACACACACACACACACACACACACACCCCAACAGACACACACAAAACACACACACACACACAAACACAAAACACACACACACACATAAAGAGAGACACACAGATCAGCTGACTGACAGCCACTGCACAGGATCTGACACCATGTGATTGCAACCATGGCAACCATTCTTCAGTCAACTACTTGTGTTTCCCATGAGGAGGAGAGGACAGGCATTCCTGACTGCTCCAGATGCTTAGTGCGTCGCCTACCATCGGCTTGGCTGTCCCAACACACACACACACACACACACACACACACACACACACACACACACACACACACACACACACACACAACACACACACCTTAAGGCTTAATTAGCCGGTTTGGGAAGCAGAAGAATGCGCTGCTTGTATAATTGCTGAGTGAAGTACAGGCAGACCCCACTGGCAACGGCACACAGTGGGCAGGCAACAAAACCTTCCTTAATTAGATCATTAGCGAAACATAGAGACGGAGGTAGAGAGGGAGAGAATGGATAAGGGACAGAGAGAGAGAGAGAGAGAGAGAGAGAGAGAGAGAGAGAGAGAGAGAGAGAGAGAGAGAGAGAGAGAGAGAGAGAGAGAGAGGGGAAAAATAGAACTAGGGTTGAGAATATGAGGGGAACGAGTGAGTATTAAGGGCCTGTTTGAGGAAAGAAATTGTAGTAAACAAAGTCATTTTATGAGAAAAAAGTTATAGTTTTAGGCTGTGTGTTATTTTAGAGATATATTTTCTCCCCTGCATTACAATTTGGAACATTTGGAGGACCATCTTGTGAAGTTATAGCAATTGTTCTTTCACACTTAAGGAAATGCTTAATCTCTTTTTTCGCATATCTGCACCACGTTATCATAAATTGCTGTTGACTGTTTGTGGGTGATGCTGCCATTAGAAGGCTCTTGCCATAGTTGTATAGGTTACCAGTAATAGGTTTTCCTCCCAGTATAATAACTACTTTATTCTCATAATATTGGGACTGTTTTTGCTTGTAAAAGTACCATTTTAATCTTGTAATACATTTTACATTCATTTTTCTCAATGTGGCCCTTATACTCCATCGTAGAGGGAAAAACAAGGAGGAACGAAAGCTTGACAGAGAGGCAGAGAGGAGGACAGAAGTGACAGAAAAGATTAAGCTGAGATACAAAAAAAATGTTGCCACAGTACCAAACAGTGACCTGACAGGAAAGTGCTCGGAAGTTCCCCAAGGAGAAAGCATCTACCTGACCTTCTCTGCAGTGAAGTTGTGAAGATTTATTTTTTTGTCTTTTAAAGTTTCCTCTTTTAATTAAAGTCTTAATCCCTTGTGTGGCTAACAAGGGCCTCAAAGCAACTAGAAGAATCATTATATAAGTGGCGGTCTTCAGCGGGGAAATATGAGTGACAACCATAAATGTTGAGCCCGAACAACAGCCTAGAAACATCCACTGAGAATAGATACTTTTAGTATTATGCAAAAAGTGTTATTGCAGCATTGGTAGCTAGTAAAATGATCTAGGTTGGGTATGTAATTAAATATTGGAAGCCACTGTTTATGCACAATCCAAGCTGGATTACAGTTATGATGACAAGGAGCTGAAATAAAAGCTAGGATAAGCCACATTGATAGTATTTGCGACAGGCTCCACACGGCTAAAAGAAAACCACAGACGGGTATGGGTGTCCAAAACCGTGTTTGCATGCGTCAGCTCCAATTGAGTCCCTGTCTTTGTCAGCATTTGTTTATGTGTGTGTGTTGTGTGTGTGTGTGTGTGTGTGTGTGTGTGTGTGTGTGTGTGTGTGTGTGTGTGTGTGTGTGTGCTTGCGTTGCTAACAGTGGTGTGTTAAAAGCTATAATGCGTAACTTCTGTTGCCGCATGAGGAATCCTGAGTAATTACAACAACACTGTCGGCTGCATTTTGTTTCCTGCGCCAGTTTCAGAGGGGGACACCAGTTTGTAAACGCTCCCATACTGAGAAATACAGAGAGAGAGTTTTGTGGAGGCTGATAGGCTTAAAAAAACAACGTTGTGTCAACTCGTTTTGGCAATGGCATGAATGTAACTGACATTCATGTATTTAAAAAAAGTTACGTACTATAGCTTTAAGGTTAATAATACATTGTCTGGTTGAGTCACTTTGTTTGAACAGGGAACACGCTCCGAGCCTGACACATGCACACAAACCCTTAAAGGACGCGCGGTGATCTCTCAACACCAGTAATAAGCGTGACAGCTGGCTGAGAGGCGACGACAATCGCTAATGTGAAGCCGGAAGACAGAATAATGTAGAGTAGAGTCAATAAGCCCATACTGACAGCCAGGAGTTTACATATGTCATCAGCATGGAGGCACCTCAACCACAGTAATACAGCTGCTTTTGGAAGGTAGTTTTAGTACCAGAGCCCAGGGGAATTATTAACTCAAGGTTTTGAATTTGTAAAATGTCAAAAACACACAGCAATCAAGAGGGGGGGGGTGGGGGGGGGATTGAAATAATTTAACTGGCAACAGTCATTGTTTTTATAGAATGCACTGCCGTGATTGGCGCAAAATACTTAAATGTGTCCAAGAACCACAACATAGCCCGCCTCATCTAAAACCCATATTTCTGTAACATTTATCAAACTTAAATATCAATATTTTTTTTTCCATTTGGATTGATAAATATGCCTTACTCTTTTAAGATGCTTTACTATCATGCAACTCACTCCCCAAATTGCATAGTTAGAAGGGTTTTGTGGATTCAGTTTTACTCTTTAAGGTCAAGCTTTTTTCAAACATTGCATATGCACCAGACAAACAGACACAGGACATTACTGCTGACCCAACCAATGAGAAGAGGGGAAAAGCATTAATTGAATGTCATGGGTCATTACATCGGAGCGCCTGTGTACAGGAGATTGAATTAGTCCCATCCACTGACACAGAGCAGGCGCAGGCACAAGACAGGCCAACAGGAAATAGGACTGGAGAGTGTGCAGGCAGTGGACAGGAGGTGGGCGGATGAGAGAGAGACAAAGATAGACGGAGAGAGAGAGAGACAGAGAGAGAGAGAGAGAGAGAGAGAGAGAGAGAGAGAGAAGAGAGAGAAATAGAGAAGGAGAGAGAGAGAGAGAGGGGAGAGGGAGACAGAATGAGAGAGAGAGAGACAGAGGAGCTTTCTTCTTTTCATCAGTAACTTCAGGTAAATACACCAGACAGACAGATAGAGAGAGAAAGGATGAGAAAGAGAAAAGAAGTGAGAGATGGGAGTGGCAGCTGGACACACTCATATCTCACACAAGCAGAGTCGCTCTGTCGTTATGTTTCGCTCTCGGTCCTGGTCTCATGGTGTCTGTTTTGTGCTTCATACAAAAAACCGTTGCATTATGATATTAGATATTTCATTAACACTCACTTAAGCACTATGCGTATGCAATGGCTGCAGTTCTTAAGGTGAGATACTGCAGATGAATAGGTTAAAAAAAAAACTTTTATTTGTATTACAATATCTTCAGAAATGGTTCAATACATTATGCAAATGTGGCCGTATCTAACTTATTATGCGTAGATGTACATCTTTAAAAACTAAAAAGAATAATTCTAAGAATGATTATAGAAAGTTTAGTTGATGTGAATGCTTTAGAAGTTGAGCTTTTTGGTTCAGAGTATTGAAAGAAAAACTGTTGAGATAATGTCCATTAATGGTTGTATCGGAGAAATCTACAGACGCAAACAGACAATGTTTAGTAAAAGAAACAATCAATGTATATTTTGGCCCTTATATTTATACAAGTATAAAACAAGACATGTTATGGAAGCAAAAATAGCCAATATCTCAACAGTGACTATTGCTTGGAAAAAAGCATGTTTTCTACTGCAATGTCTCACAATAACATGTGAGTGTCCATTAGCGGTGTAAAAGCAGCAGTGTGGAACAGCAAGCAGCGGCACAGGAGAGAGAGAACCAGGCTGGAGAGCAATAATAACCCAGGTCCCAAGTCCTTATCAGAGAACCAGCCATGGGGACCAGCTATCTCTGTTTACCCTCGCACTAGCCTGAGAATGAAGGCAGGACTGTCCAGCTTAATATACTGACTCTCACTCTATGATAGACACAAACACATTCTAGCAAGTGCATGTGTACTGTAATGACACAAACAGGGGCCCAGATAAAGGCATATTCACACATACACATACGCAAAGTACTGAATGCTTAAGTTAAATGCCTCTTGCAGCACAATCTCGCAGGAGTGCCACTTCCAGCAAAACAGCAAAAGGAGCACCGCAGTCATTCTTTAAAAGTTACTGGATTACTGGAAGAAAATGAGAGAGAAAAAAAATCAGCAGTTTCATACTTCAGCAATTGCATCATCCCCAGTCCACAGTTTATGTTGGCTCTCCTCCACAGATTAATGAATTGAATCAGGACAGTTTGTGTAGGATTCAAAAAGCTTTCCCTAAGAAGGTTTACCTCGTTTGAATCAGAGGACTTATTGCTGAAAGCCAACTGTGATTGTTGTGCTATAGGCCACACTGACTTTACACTGCTACAGTTAAGCGGTACTACTTTTTCCATTACTAAGGTATTGGATTTTGTTTTGGTTTTGTCGTTGTGTTATGTGGGTGACTAGCTAGGAATGGGACTGCTTTAAAATTTGGAGAAAGTGGAGTGTATATCAGTAATTGAAAACCATGATTGTATGTGCAATTATTTCGATGTGATGGTAGGTTAGCCACAGCAAAAGTCTTGCTTTAAATACACATCTAGAATATCACGTAATATAACTTTTTCTGACTGCATCAAATATGTTTTGTGTACGTTCTTGCACTGGTCTGAAGCACATTGCACAGATATGCTCCCTAATATCATATCATATCAAGTGTGAGTGAGGGATGCAGCCGATGCGAGTGCAATCAGTTCAAACTAGTGAGTTGGAGGTGTGGATGACATAATGACACACTACAACACAGAGATACTCCAGAGCAGCGGACTGAAGACAATTGAGGTAATTCACTGATTCAATGATTCACTCACAAGAACAACTGGGGACTGGAGAGTGTCTAAATGCTGGAACCAGATAGAAAAAAAATTACGAGTCCATTATTATCTTTGTCTACTGTATATATACGATGTGAAATATGTATTTTATTTTCTTCTATCTATCTATCTATCTATCTATCTATCTATCTATCTCTATCTATCTATCTATCTATCTATCTATCTATCTATCTATCTATCTATCTATCTATCTATCTAAGCTTTAGAAGAGAACCAATGTTTGAGTATAACATGCCTAAAAATCTGGTGACAGCCTCACAGTCAAAGAGTAGAAATATCCAGCAAAAGAGACAAAAGGCAAACTGTCTGTCTGTGTGTCTGGAAACAAAAACAATATGTTAATAATGTCTCATGTGTCTCACTGCCAAATGGGAATTATTTTCCTTCAATAAGCCCAGGGCAAACACAATAGACTCAAAGACACAGACTGATGTCTTTTAGGTTTGTCTTTCTATTGTTCAGCTGCTATTTTCCTCTGCCTCAACAAAAGGAAATTACTTCATCACACACACACACACACACCACACACAACACACACACACACGCACACGCAGCCCAAGGATTACACTTAGATTCAGAAGGATGACTAAGAGTGTCCAGGAAACGCGTGGAAGATGACCTATGACATATCTATTCTGTTCGGATTGGAAAGGTCTACAAATGCAGCCGCCAGATATTATCATTCGGGGGCTTTTTGCAACATGTGGTGGGTTCACTGACATCAAAATGACAGCCTCGACTACAACCTGGTGTCCTGTATTTCAGAGAAGTGCATTGACAAAATGCACGAGGGCAATAGCAACAGTAAGAGTGGAGAGTGAATAGTGTCGAATACAATGGTGCTCTATTAACTGGTTGTTCTAATTGCCAAAAAGCTGTTACACTTAATATTTCACAGAGCTAACACATTTGGAGGTTATGTGGAGGGTATGTGAATAATGTACAACAAGAAATGTACAGACTAGTCCGCCTATACACCCAGACTAAAGTATAAAGTGATGTCTAATCCATGTCTAAATACATTTTTGAGTATATCCGGCCCTTTATTTTGACCAGAACTTGTGCCTTATCTAAATATTCATGTCACATGCAGATAACTTTAAAGCCATGATTCATAGAAAGAGAACTGAACACACTGTAGCTCAGACTTAGAAACCACCTCGGCTCTCACAGTATAAATTACATTAACTTGAACTGTTACTTCTGTCAAATCAAATTACAGCTGAATGAGGTATAGAAATGCCACCTTCGGTCCTATTCTGTATTTCAATAGCTGAACACACACTACAGGTGTTCCCATTGTCACACTCTTGGGGCGACCGCATGAGTATAACACTCATTTGACTGCGGTTCATAAGTGGTACCTGCCAACCAAGGAGTTCATTCCTGGATCGCTGCATTTGAGAGCCACAAGTAAAACACCACTTCATACTGATTTGACAGCTGCACTATGAAAGCGGCTATTTTTAAATTCAAAATGAGTGACCGCAGTAGGAGAGGTGGGAGAAAGACGTGTTAACATCATTGCTATGCAGAAGTGCTTTCTCTGTGTGAGCTGCTACATGTATGTACTAACTAATACATTTATTTATAAATAGTGTGGAATGTATGAATGAATTTGTGGAGAATGTGTTTTTTTTAAACTTGTGGCAATGTACAGGGGTAGCACTCTGAATTTTATTGTACGTTTTGAATGATACAATAACAACAAAGACATTCTAATCTCTTCTATATTCTCTATGTACTGTGTGAGACTTCTTTAAATCAGTTTATTTTGGAGAATTCTTTACGTTTCTTTGGACGATGGACTTCAAAATAAGACATGTAAAAAAAAAAACTGCCATTTTGTCTTTATCAGCATTGATGTGTGGACATCTGACCACAGTGTTACCGACCCCTGGCCTGCATCTAGCCTGGTGCTACCAGACCATCGTACTTTATTTCATTTGTACAGAAGGTCTGGAAGTGCTGTAATTGGCAAACGTTCACTCACTTGGAGGCGGGTGTCTGTTGAAGTTTTAAAATGATTGGATCTGCCCACTCGCTCTGTTCACTGATTGGACGGCTGTAGATTCTCCGGAGAATCTGGGAAATACGCTGTACACCCAGACTGACTACTGAAGGGAAAATGAAATTTGGCCGGAAGTAGGCGGGCGGGCGAAGCCAGGCTAGCCTGCATCTGCCACAGCACTGATAACCCTTTAGCCGTGCCCTCCTTGCAACTGTCTTTCTTATCAGCCTATCGCTCGAT
>CM047510.1:27459324-27489324 GCA_026122265.1 Ammodytes dubius
GTGGGCTTGGATAGAGATTATGCCTCAAGTTCGAGTGTCTCTTTGTCTTGTTCACAAGCGAGGGCAAGACGATGGAGTTGGATGATGGATTTCGGCCCGCAGTGATACAGGGTCAATCAGACAAGATGTTCTCTTAATCTTGGTGGAGGGATTTCGTTTGGCCACATGACCCATAAGATCCATGGGGAAAAAGCTCCCGAAGAATATCCCAAGTGACCCACACTAAACAGAATGACCCTAACACTGAAGGTTGGGTGAGACTTTGGTGAGAAAAACTAGTGTTGATGTTTTTTTCTTCTGACCAAATCTGAAAAGAAAAATGTTTCAAGATGTTCTGAATGTTTGAAAGCTTCTCATAATATAGATGGATGAGATGCGGTACTATTTAATGTGTCTGTTTGTTTTTCTATATTTTAATGTTGGAAAAAGTATTCCATTGTTTTTCGAAGGAGTGGTATGTACTGTAACTGCTTGTAGACTCTACCAGCGATGGATATGGCAGAAAGTAATCGATCAGAACAATGTCTGTAAAGGTCCATTAGCAACAGTGAATTATCCTTAAAGCTGGGGTATATGATTTGGGGAGAAAATAGCAGTCGGGATAGAGATTCAAATCCAAATATCTCAACCGCTCCACTTGTTCTCTTTGGTCCCTCCCCTTTGGTCCCTTCCTGACACGCTCTACACACCACAACGTCAGCGCCAAAGTGAATGGAAAGTCCCAACAGCCAATAAGAACAGAGAATCGGAGCCTCGCTCTGATAGGTTAAAGTCTACAGCTCATGTTAACTTTGACCAATCAGAAATCATATACCCCAGCTTTAACAGCGGGTATTATTGAGAAATAAAGGACCGTAAATGCTGTGATAGACCAATCAAAACACAGGATTTAACAGTGCATGCCGTGTATTGTGTAATAATTCTATTTCTGGTGCATGAGCCAACATTCCTGCGTGGGATATATGTGACAAAGTGTATTGTTGTATCATCAGCAGTCACCCTGATCTAACGTGGGCTAAAAACACACAGCTTAAAATGTTAAAATAACAACAGGCTGCGTTATGCAAAGTCTAGAACCCCAGGATTCTGCAAATGACTGTATTTGAATGTGTCTGGCTGTGTGTTAAGTGTGAAAACCGGAAAAAAAAATGTTTTAAGTGCCGCTCTCAGTTGAGCAGAACAGCTTGGAGTCAATGCAAGAGTGTTTTTATAACTGTGGGAGTTACAAAGAAACATGCGAGAGAAATTATGCATAATATGCGCAGTATGTATTTATAACTAATGGTTAGTGGCCACAACCAGGCACCAGAGTCTCACAAACAGACTCACTTAAGTGCATTTTTTCTTCCTCCCTCTCCTCGCATCAAATCAGGATGCAATGCGGAAGATTTTGATTTTGCAATATTTTTTTTTTAAAAAGGTGCTACGAGGAACTTTTAAAATATTTCTGAAACAGTCTCATTTTTCCTCTGATGATCATAAATTGCATCTTATAGAAAGCGAGCCAGTCATTGCAAAGAATGCTATTTTTATATAGTTTTTCTTAATGCCTCTGTCATGGGAACGCTCACCCAGAAACAACAGCTGGCGTAGTAAAACAGTAACCGCTTTTGTCCAAAGGGGGTGCAAGAATTAACACACACTGAAAGTTCCTCGGAGCACCTTTAACTTATCTCAGTTCTGGGAATAGCAATGAATCTAATGTTTCTTTATACTGTAATGAATACACCCACTAATGATTTTGAATGCCTGCTGTGTGTGTCTCTTAACATAATGTTGCGTGCTATTGTTACAGTGCTGGAACATTGCATGGCAGCTTGAGATTTATGCCTGATAATTGCTGTACAAATGTAGTCCGTGGTATGTGTCTGCATGTGTCTGAGTGAGTGCAAATGCAAAAAACAATGTTTTTACTGGCAAAGCTCACAGTTCTCCTACAACATTTAATCCAACAGCTTGAGGCCTTCTGGATGAAAACAATGTTTCTTCTCAAAATGAGGCGCACAAGCACAAACATATTAGAAATGTAGCAAATGTTTAAAAATGCTGTTTGCGAGATAACACTGGGCACAGAATATTTACTCTAATATAAACCTTAAAGGTGCATTCCTATCAGCCAACTATGGTTTTTTTTTTAGTTCAGAGTGGCGTCTTAAATATATCCTATTTTGCAATACATCAGTGTTTAGGCTTTGCATTTTTGTCATAGTTTTACAACGTAGGCTAGGACTCATTTATCAAGCAAAACACTGTATATAATTTGCAAAAAAAAATTCTATGAAATTTATCAGATAATTATGTTGGCTCACCATATCTGTCAAAATGATTTGAATTTATACTGGTATCATAAGTGTGTTTGAAATGTATGTGGTATGTTTTGTTGAAGACATACGTACATCATTTATTGGATACACGCAGTATCAACTATCTTGGAAGAATAGCTCAAGGCCATATATAGAGTTTACTAACCATGCCTTGGCCGCCACCGCTGACAAAAACATGTCCTACATTTTATATTTGTTTTCATTGCTATGTTTTCTCATTCTCCCAAGGAAGATGTACATACACACAGAGACAAGGATAACGTGTGTAGCCTGCACTTTCCCCCCTGATGATTTTTTCGCCTGAGCAAGCCCCAAAGAACATCCTTTCTTGCGTCATGTTTTCTCACTTTACAATGTGTAGGTGAGTGTGAGTGTGTCCCAAGATGGGGATTGGAGGAGCTGGGTATTTGTCATGGCATTTTACCCTAAACACTTTCCCAATGTTAAGATTATTTGAATCTCTCTGGAAAATACATTTAAAAAAAAAAAATTAGAAGACTATAAAGATTTTCTCTGGAAGAATTGCTTTTATATCTACATGTTTGAGATGCAAAGCTGTTCATGGTCAATGAAGCAGTGTTGTCATCAGTCCCCATTTCAGGCTTTCTCTTAAGAAACACTTGAAGTGCGCCCGACCAACGTCTGTGAAGTTTAAGTGTAACAACAGAACTCCAGCACTCCAAATGCTTTTATTAAGATGGAAAAGACTGCTAATCATGCTATTACCAGTATTTTCCACTTAGAACTTTTCAGTGTGTGTTGTGTGTGTGTGTGTGTGTGTGTGTGTGTGTGTGTGTGTGTGTGTGTGTCAGGGGGGTGGTGGTTTTTGGTGGCGGTTCTGCAGACATCCTGAGGAAGGCCAGTTGCTGATAAGGCCTTCGTCAGGGGAAATACTGGTATACACTGAATAGACGCCTTTGAACTGACCACGAGCCATTAACACCTATGCTCGTGAAATGACCTGAACCGTGTGGAACAACGCTTGACCCTGAGAAACAAATAGAAGGGATGGAGAGAGAGAAGATAGAGAGGGAGGGAGAGAGAGAGAGAGAGAGAGAGAAGAGGGAGATGGGAGAGACAGAAAGAGAGTGTGAGAGAGAGAGTGAGAAAGCAAGAGAGGGAGGGAGGGAGAGAGAGAGTACTGCTCATTTAAATCCATAACGTACTTTTTTATGTAATTGCAAGTTGGATCTACAATAGGAAGACAATGCAGCGAGTAAACAAAAGGTACCACTGAAGAATTATACATCACAGCTCAGAGACACTTCTTTTCATTTGCTTTAAAATTCATGTTGTGCTGTAGATCCAGACTTTGACTGTTTATTTTTTAGGTGATTTTACACACTTTTATTGTTTATATATTCATATTGCATTCCATATTTATTTTATTTATATTTTTTATATTACTAGTTTTCATGCGCAGGGTGCACTATGTATTTTCTATAGTGCTACTTGTATTGCTGTATTATACCTTACCCTGAATGTTACAGGGATGGAAAATAAAGGCACAAAGCAAAGGCCTCCTGGACAGCTTTATGGAAATGCATCTCAGATGGACAAAGAGTGTTAAGCATAAAGAGAGAGATGCTAGTTATGTCATGTGTCCCTCTTCAGCTATCCAAAGCATTCTGACATACCAGATGCTTTCATTCGTGTTTCATAATGTCGCACATTTCATAACTCGCATCATATGCCCCGGGGAAGTCACAATAACCCACAAATTCTACCGAACAATGACAATGTGTCATTCTAGCTGCCACACAGCGACTTGTTTTGAAAGAGGCTCAGAGGGAGGAATGAGTTTGCATTATAGTAAACAGTTTGCATAACAACAGCTTTGGTGCTTTTCCCACTGTGTGCAAAAACGTCAACAAAAAGCTGAGCTGGATGAATCTGCTATACAGCGGTAATGTACAGCCGGGCACTTAACATAATGAGCTTTTTGGCTAAGGTTTGCACAATGCAGGCCTATCTTTTTAAAGGTGCACTATGTAACTTTGGGTGTGTCAGAGATGTGAACATTTTGTAAGGTACATTCTCAATGTAACTGAATAAGCAAACTTTCTTCAAGTGAAAATTGGATAGCTCAGTGAAAAGTGAGAAAGCTACCTGAAAAAGTTTGTTTATAAACATATTTTAGTCTGACGTTTGGTTCCGGGTGCCTCGAAATATTTTAGTTGTGATTTATGGTGATATTTAATTCAATAAGAAAAACATGTAGTAAAAATATGTTTAGTCAACTACTAGCTCTGCAAATGGAAACAAATCCCCTACCTTGAAAACCGCATAGTGCACCTTTAAGTGAGCATGATAGCTTACTAAAGTGCATTCATTTTATGACTTTTCATTCGAGTCAATACACCATAAAACACCTGAAATCGATTGTATTTCATTGTCGGTTCAGGCACTCGGATGGAGATGAAAATGGAATTTAAACTGGTGAATTTATGAGCTAGCACTCTCTCTCCTCCATCAGGTGTGGAACAATGCGAACACATCATGATTGAGCTTTCATTGATTTCAGAGGAAGCACTTTGCCCGGGCTGCTGCCAGGAGCGGACCTTTTAGGTGATTCGTTTCTTACAGGCTGACTCCCCTTCCCTAAATAAGATCTGTCGGCCAGTGTCACTCAATGTTATTATCCCCACCCCAATCTCTCCCTGTGTTCCACTATCCAATACCCATAGTTCCCTTTATTTAGTACGGTAGAGAAAGATTTAGGATGTCCCAATACAATGTGGTACGGATGCAGAATTGCTAAAAAATATGTGGATTCCTGACTAAAATCCAGTTGGGATTTTTTGTGGAAAATCAGCATGATTTTTGGCGATTCTGACCCACAATTCACTTGCACATCGACAGAGCCTCCGAGTGAAAAAACCAGCGATGCGACGGATAGATAAGCAAACAGGCGCAAGTTCAAGGCGTAATGAAAGTAAGATGATATAAATAAGTATGTCCCTATTGTAGGCATACTGCATGCTAACTACAAGCTGTACATACTATTTATGATCAGCTGTAGAATGTGGAATAGAACATTTAAAAAGTATTGCGATTTGTAACTCAGCATTTGTCTTTCTCAAGTGGTGCTCTGCTGGGAAAAACTGTAGAATACAAAAAACAAATATATATATTGTATAAAAAATTGCACAAGCCTGAGAAAATAAGAAGGAATTGAGAGAAGACAAGATAGAGGAAAAGAAAGAGAGAGAGAGCAAGAAAGAGAGAGAGAGAGGAGAGAGGAGAGAGAGAGAGAGAGAGTTTTATCATTATGAGTGGGTGAAGCTTGGCTAGGGAAGAACCTGATTGTGGTTTTTGGTCTACCTCTCCCACAGACAGACTCTTCCTGTTGGGCTGACCTCCTCTAAACCTGTGGGGGCGTTGGAGGGACTAGACACACACACACACACACACACACACACACACACACACACACACACACACACACCACACACACACACACACACACACACACACACACACACACACAACACACACACTAGGCTCTAACATCAATAATAATCACTATAAGGCCATTGCAGTCACTTGGAAAAGCACAGAGATTCCAGCATTTAGTCACTGGGTTAAAAGTCTCTACAGCTATTTAGCCATGGGAAATACGGACATGGACGTAGGCCTCAAATGGAAAAATACAGAGCTTTTTCAAAAGTATGGGGACAATTTATAAGATTTCTTGAAAGTAATCAAGCAAGGTGTTTGCGTAGTATTTGAAATTGTGAGGCAGGTATGATGACAGAGTAATATTACCCAGCATAACATCCATATAAGAACTCCAGGTTGAAATTATTTATATATTTTTTTACTATTTATTTTTATTTGCTTGCATTTTGTCTGTCTTTGATTTGTTTGTTTGTGTAGAATTTATGTCTATAAGACCTTTGATAACTTCATAAAAATGTCTCCAACATAATTTAAATACATTGAAATCACTATAGCCAAGAAAGCACCACAGCTATACAGAGCACTGCTGAAAGAGAGTTGAACAAAGTAAAGAGACAACATTTTATAGGGCCATTATTTCATCTGTATTTTAGTGTCTCTGTAGAGAGGCGCTGCGTCTCGTATTTCTCCTGCTGTCGGCAGATCTCGCTGTGTTTATTCCTGACAATGAATCAACGGTGAAGCCCCAAATCCTAAACAATGGCCAGACTAGACTGTGTGTGTGTGTGTGTGTGTGTGTGTGTGTGTGTGTGTGTGTGTGTGGTGTGTGTGTGTGTGTGTGTGTGTGTGTGTGTGTGTGTGTGTGTGTGTGTGTGTGTGTGTCAATGCTCTCACCCCCAGTCTATAAGGGGGGGGGGGGATAGTTGTAAGCTATACGTGTAAACAAATGCAATGATATAGAGGCAACAATGGGAAGCATAGGGCCCTGTGGTGTAGCATACGCTGTAGGCTACGTGAGGACAGTATAACTCAGACAGACAAAGCCGGCTGAACTGTTGACTGGGATTGATTTACTATCCAAAGCGGGTTCCAGGTCTTTACACATTGATTATTTAATCACATTATGAGATAGACAGAATCCAGCTGCTTAAAGGTGTAGTCAGTGCTTCTGCAGAATGCTTGTTGTCAAAATCACTTTTGTCAAAATCAGTTAATAACTCCTCACGATACATTACCTGGGGTATAAAAAGCTGGTGTTAATGACAACCTAGGCTCTGTAAACAGTATGTAAACAAATGGTATGAAACAAATGGGCCACCGTAGCTAGCAGCATGCCCATTTACAGTGTCTAGGCTGCTTATTAACACTAAGGGTTTTTTTCAGCACACACACACAGGTAGCGGATTGTGAGGAGATATTCACTGATTTTGACAGAAAGTAATTGTCTCCATAATTGCTGACTCCACCTTTAAATGCCGACGTCACTCTAAAAACAAATGCTTTGGAGGAGAGTTGGCAGTCACATGAGAAGCCTAAATAACGGTCCTTTTGTTGACACACAATAGAAAAAGACAAATTGATTTCGAGGCTGGCTCTATTCTGTGTGTTAAATGGAAATTCGTATATTCATATTCAGCCTGGGTGTTATAGTCATGTTTGTATCCATTCTGACACAGCGCCATTGTATTCACTACAGTGCATTGTAAAGATATGGAAAACGTTCTGACAAGCCGATCCGCCAGCGCGAGCAGTTAAGCCGGCAAATTGACGCTAAAATGGTTTCAATATGCTAAGCAGCTCGCTACCAAAGCTACATTCATTTCAAGGGGACTGCTTTATACGTTTAGCCCTGATCTGACTCAAAGACAAGTGTTTAAGATGGATGAGGTTTATGGTAGAATGAGAAATAATATTCTTGTTGATCGATAAACAGGGCTGAGTAATGGCATTTTGGGATTTTTGTAGGATTTTTTATGAAGAATGAGATAGAGAAACTTAATTTATGCTAAGCAGCTCGCTACTGAAGATACATTCATTTCAAGAGGACTGCTTATGTTTTTTTTTCTGATATGACACAACAAGTGTTTAAAATGGATATATTATGGTAAAAGGAAAACAAAAATATTGTTGCTATTGCTAATCAATGCACAGGATGGAAGGAACTCATGGCATTACTGGATTTTTATATGATGGAGAAAGTTAATTTTGACTACTTGTCTTTTAATTTGCTAAATATTTAACTTCTAACGTCCACAAAGACAGTATTTAGCCTACAACAGGATGGTACATATAGCTCCCTTGCAAAAAAATGTCACATAAAGATAAACAAAGGATATGCAAGAGTTCAATATTACTATTATGTTTGCATTAGAATAGTAAGAGAATGCTGCAGCTATACCTCCAATAATTCAAATAATTAAATGAACTGATATAAACGAAAATAAAAATCTTCTTTGTAAGCAACGACGCCACCATATCAACATATGTTCATGTATGTTCATTTTGCTGTCCTGCCATTCCACCATATATCTGTTTTTTTTAGCCATTCCATAAGGTGTTGTCCATCTGCTTGAATCTTCACTTTTCAAATCTCCAAGTATCTAAACACACACACACACACACACACATCTGTGCTCACTGCACCCAACCTGTTTAGTGTACTTCCCTTAATGCTTTTCTGTCTTGCACACACACACACAAACACACACAGACAACACACACACACACACACACACACACACAACACACACACACACACACACACACACACACACACACTCCATGCCAACCCTGCTCAAGTGGAAAACAGCGATGCTAACTGGGCGGCTGCCTCTCCTCTCTCAGCACGGGGCGATTTGTTGAGTCTGAAGGGTTCGCTACACGGGGTCGCGACCTTGTCCGAGCCTTTCCCAGGAATCTCTCATTACGTAAGTCGTAAATTGGCGGGCGGGTGGAGTGATGCATTGTGGGTCAAAGGTGTGTTGACGCTTAAGGGGTTGAATCCATTAGGTTTGGTCTTCATGCTGTGAGTGTATTGTGTTATATGTGACGGAATTGAACGGATACAAGAACAAAATGACCAAGAAAAGGCCTAAGAAAAAATCAGATGAGAGTCCTAATTATAGAGTTAAGAGGCTTAAAGATCTTATAGGAATGTATATGATTGTATACACCGAATTCTCCTCTCACAGCCTGCAATACTCCCACTCTACTAGACCACAAAGAATCACTCCCACAGAGAGGAGACATCTTTATCTGCCCTAAGGGAGATCTTTTTGTTAGTCTAATGTATTTTTTTTTTCTTCCTTTTGAGTTAAAAGGGGAAACCCACAAGTTGGCATGAACACGAATGTTTAAAATTCAAACTAAATGCTTTGATTTCATTTTTAACTGGCTCCAAATGTTGGGAAATAGCTCTGGAGATTTGCATAATTGCCAAATAACAATAGAAAATAACTCATTTGGATAAATAAAGAGTCTTTTTCTGGGAATTCGTTATTAGATACAAAAGATTGTTGCATTTAACTCTAGGTTTTTTAAATGAGGAAAGGTGAAGAGACATTTTTCAGGAAAGCCAGATGGATAGATGGATAGATGGATAGATGGATAGATGGATAGATGGATAGATGGATAGATGGATAGATGGATAGATGGATAGATGGATGGATAGATAGATAGATAGATAGATAGATAGATAGATAGATAGATAGATAGATAGATAGATAGATAGATAGATAGATAGATAGATAGATAGATAGATAGATAGATAGATAGATAGATAGATAGATAGATAGATAGATAGATAGATAGATAGATAGATAGATAGATAGATATAGATAGATAGATAGATAGATAGATAGATAGATAGATAGATAGATAGATAGATAGATAGATAGATAGATAGATAGATAGATAGATAGATAGATAGATAGATAGATAGATAGATAGATAGATAGATAGATAGAGATAGATAGATAGATAGATAGATAGATAATAGATAGATAGATAGATAGATAGACAGACATACAAAAAGATAGTTTTATTATTATAATAACAAAATTACATTTGCAACCACTCCAACTAGCCAAAAGGTCATAAATAGTATATAATAAATAAGTCTTCATAGAAATCAGTCAGTCATAAAAACAGTCAATAAAAACATAAAGAAACGGAGAAGGATGTAGAAGTAGACAGTTCCGGTGACTCATCAGGCTGTAGCTTCCACCATGTTCTTGTGAAATCAAAGGGGTTCATGTATGTCTCACATGCTCACAGCCACTATGTACAGCCCTGTTGGCGTGTCACACCCACTCTGCTATCTGTCCTGACACTCCCCACATGGTTCCCCTGTCTAAAGAAGCCGCGGTGTCAAACTAATCTGGAATACCAAGTACAACCGAAGGGGAGAGAGAGGTTGGTTTAGAGGCATTGTAGAGCAACAGCTGCCTTAAGGCTACGGTGAGGAGATTCAGAGCTGAGACCTTATTCATTTCTACAGCACTGTGCTACCTGTATTTCTATCTGTGTATTTTTTTATCTTTTTATTTATTCATTTTCCTTCCCTGTTTATTTGATAGGGACATATGCTACCAGGTAGACACTTGACCAACGCATCTCCAATGTTAAGCATCGAAGCATTTTATACTGCTAATTTCTAATGCCCAGTGTCCCTTTTAAGAAGTCATACAAAACACATGAAACATAGCCACATTAAAACACATACAAGCACATACAGAAAACATACAGGGTTGAAAATCTTTCATTTCAACAGACCCATTCTCTCCAAACCTGTATTTCTTTCAGCGCTTTTCTCCTGTTTATCCAATTATGTGTCTCGCCCATAGACTGAATATAAACGATCCTGCCACACTAGGAAGCACACTAAATACAGTGGAGTGCTGCAGGCAGACAGACTGCAAAATGAGCAGCAGCGTTGATATTGAACAAGCATCAGATAAGCACACAGTAAAGTATGTGTTGTTGAGGGCGCTGATATAGATATGATTAACTTTGTGTCACCCTTTGCCAGTGTGCCATATTGGCCACAAATGGTCATCAACAAGATAATTATAAATACAGCAGCATTAAATCAAATCAAATCAAATTAGTAGTGTTTGATTAAGAGGCTGTACTAAATGTGCCTTTCTTTTATGTATGGGCATAGTGCATGTGTACAAATAGAGACATGGATGGGATGAAAGGGCATCAAAGGAAGAGGGAGCAGATAAAAGAGAGTGAGAGTGAGTGAGTGAGGATGAGTGAGTGAGTGAGTGAGTGAGTGAGTGAGTGAGTGAGTGAGTGAGTGGAGTGATGGTGAGTGGTGAGTGAGTGAGTGAGTGAGTGATGTGAGTGAGTGATGTGAGTGAGTGAGTGAGTGAGTGAGTGAGTGAGTGAGTGAGTGAGTGATGACAGGAGGGAAGTGCAGCTCGGATAAGGTTGAAAAAAAAGGTAAACACAATGGTCTGACCTTTAGGGAATGGATAGCGGGACAGTCCAAAATGGAGGAGGCTAATGCAAGGCTCGTAATGCAATCATATACTTTATTTAACCCCAAACTGGTTGACAAATCAGGGAGGGTTTGCTGCTGGTTACAACAAGACAGTAACAGAGTAACCAGGAGCCTGGGGAATGGTAACAGTAAAATATCACATCGTTGAACCACATTTGGACAGTCAGTTTTCTCCATAAAGCACTGTCAACTCACTGATAAAACACTACACACTGAAATCCTTCTGTATATACGTGTATTATAGCAGATCTTGAATCTTGAATAAGCTGTACCAATTTCTAGCTTATTGTGTCTTGATGAAGGGCAAATTAACCCCAATGAAAACAATTCAGTTGATTTATGAGACTCCTTAAATTGATTGGATCTGGTTTTGCTTGTTAATCAAGCGTTACAAATGCTGTTTCGTAGTTTACCACCACCACCGGACTGTGTGTGAATGAATGGAACCTGGAACCCTGTAAGCGCTTTGAGTCCTTAGTGAATAAAGCGCTATATAAATCCTATCCATTATTATTATTATTGTAAGTGACATAATAAAAGAAGCAACAAGGCTCACAATCGGGTTAAAGTATATTGGGATAATGCAAAAACTTTTCATCAGAAAAACAAGTTATTGTTTTCCCGTTCCCCTAATATTCTTGTGAATGCAAAACAAAGCAGCCCAGTGAGTAGAGTCTTGTCTATTTTGCAAAGATCGCTTTGCTATGTTACATTCAGATGTGACCATGCTTTTAAATCAGTGAAGGGGGAGTTTGACTGGGCAAGCAATTGGGAGATTTTGGGAAAAGAGAATCAAGGGCTATCTCAGGCTAAACCGGTACAAATAATGTATTAATTTCATCATCCATCAAAATAATAAACAGCACTATGTAGGCAAGCAGTATTATTTATTTATGTGTATTATGATGCAACAGTCATATGATTTCATTACTGTAATCAATGTGTAAAGGTGAACTGTGGTAAGTGTGGTTTTGTGATTCACTGGCTTGGAACCCAAGAGGGACAATAATAAAGGGACAATAACGTAGCCTATATCTTATCTTATCTCAGAGGAAATATAGAACAGAGAATTGAGGGAAACAGAAGGAGCTTGAAGAGAAGGGAAGAGGAGACAGCAGAGATAAAACCGCGACATGAAAAGTGACAAGATGAAATAACAGGCAGACGAGATATGGATGGCGGGCTGTTGATTATTGGACGTTCCTGCAGTGCACAGCTTGGACTCATTTTGACAACAGAGCTTTTAATTTAGAGAGGTGGTGGTGTGTGTGTGTGTGTGTGTGTGTGTGTGTGTATTGGTGATGTGTTGTGTTGTCGTGTGTGTGTGTGTGTGTGTGTGTGTGAGACAAGATTAATCATTAGCTGGACTGTCATCGTGATATATTCTGTTTTAGAGGATTTTGAAGGGTGCTTTTGAACATATGATTTCCATTAATTTACGTGTGCATGTGTTGTGTGTGTGTGTGCGTGCGTGTGTGTGTGTGTGCGTGCGTGTGTGTGTGTGTGTGTGTGTGTGCGTGTGTGTGTGTGTGTGTGTGTGTGTGTGCATGAGAGAGAGGAGGGTGCTTCACTGCACTATTTCTCCGCGTGACCACGTCCGTGCAATCGTTTTAATTAACCAAAGTTTTTTTTTCAAGTGCTTTTGATCTTGCGCTGTTAGCACTTTTCAGTGGAGCCTGCACTACTCTCAATCAGCCCTGCTGCAAAATGTAGCAAGACCATTTTCACATTGACAACCACACTGTCGTTTGTTTTGCCCCCAGAGAGAATGGTAATGCCGTCTGTCTGTTGTCTGTCTGTCTGTCTGTCTGTCTGTCTGTCTGTCTGTCTGTCTGTCTGTCTGTCTGTCAGCTGTGTGGGTGGATACGGTTTATTTAAAAAAAAGCACGCCACCACCAAACAAAAACACAAAGAAGTAACACATATAAATGGGACACGTAACCCACATTTACTGCAGCCTGAGCGCATACAGTGTGTGCACACTTTTGGAGGAGGAACACATTACACACAGTCACAGATGTTAAAGATCTGGGGCATGCTCACGGACAATAGGAGTATCATTTCAACTTCCCCCTATCTACCCCTTCAATCTCAGTCTCACAGTGAAATGTGTAATTGCTACATTGGTACACAGCTCAAAACGTAGTAGTTTCACAAATGGCCCGGAAATTATGAGTAAGTTACGTTTTATCCCCCTATTAATTTCTAAAGAACAGCGTACATGTCTGTGTGATTTTCAAGTTAATCTCAAACAAACATGGTGGACATATATTTTCTTCTCCGTGGAAAACAATATATTTTAGCATAGATTCGCTATTAAATGTGACTGGGTTAGCCGTTTTATAGAAGCTGAATCATGAAAATCCCATCGCCCCGCAATCTATCTAAAGGTATTTTATTCGTCTTGTGGGTGGGTGCCTGCTTCTGTGTAGCTATAAACCCCCTGTTCAACTCACCTCATTCTGTCTCTCAATGTCTTATAGAAGTCATCAATCTCCGCAGACACCATGGGGTGAGCTGGGGTAAGAAAGTAAGTCACTTTTAAAATTCCTTCCAGAGAACAGACAAAGGGCACAGAGAGAGAGAGAGAGAGAGAGAGAGAGAGAGAGAGAGAGGAGAGAGAGAGAGAGAGAGAGAGAGAGAGAGAGTTAGAACGGTGGAGACAATGTTTAAGTAAAGCCCTCTGCATATTTATGTGCTCCAAATAGCTCTACTACTCATTCTTTTTTCTATTCTACTACAGCTGATCATAAAAAGTATCTAGTCACATACAGTACAATTGGGACACACTTTTACATATTAATTTCATCATAACATCGCGCCTTGATCTTGCCTCTTGCTTACATACAGTATCTATCCATCGCATTGCTGGTTGTTTTCACTCGGAGGCTCCGTCGATGTGACGTCACTTCCGCTGAGCACTGGATTGTGGGTCAGAATCGGCCAAATTATAGCATGTTGATTTCCACACTAAAAATCCCGACCGGAGGTAGTAGGATGCTGTATCTAGTATGCTACATGTGACCACAAGATTGGGACATCCTAAATCTTTTCCTACCATAATAGATAGCAGGGAAGTATGGGGATTGGAAAGCAGGGTATATTTCACAGCAGAGATAACGGTCTGAGTCATTGGCCCATCATTTGTTCAGCAATGAACATGCCACACTATCTTATCTTAAATAAGCACGCATGATATGTATACTGTATGTATCCTGTTAGATAACGCGTGAGGGCCTGAATAAACTGACCATTGCCAAACATGTCTTGTAGCTATTGGAATGCAATAACCATTGTAATTTGTGCTCTTACAAGCAGATTTTGAAATGGTTAAATAGGAAGAAAAAAAATCGATTTTCACAAGATATATATATTTTTGTATTAAACATTTGAAAACAATGAAGTAATTGTGCTTAACCTCACCTAGTAAACCATTATTATCCTCTAAAAAGCCTCCTAAGAAAAACAATGTTATTTGTAGATTTTGGCACGTATCCATTCCCAGTCATAGACACTCACCCAATTTTTATTCTCTCTTCAGGCCAATTTATTTTCTGGTAATGATTTATATTTTGAATCACTTTGTGCTATTTCGCTTGTGCTGACCAAAATACAGTTTGTTTAAGTAAAAACCCTAACTATGTGTAGTGCATGTGTAAACAAGTATTACTCCTTCTCTCTCTCTCTCTCTCTCCCCCTCTCCCCCCCCCCCCCCTCTCTCTCTCTCTCTCCTAACAAGTATGAAAAGCTGTTTGGGAACAAACTCTTTTCCCAACTCTACACCAACTGGCTTTGAAGCACTTTAATCCCCTCACCTCGTTAACCAAATCCCATTGTTTTCTTTAATCATCGGCCTGTTTGCTGTTTTGCCGTGAGCGAAATCGAAAAAAAACTCTTAACATAAAACATCTCAGTCTGAGTCAGGTAGCGTGAAATATGATAATGTACGGAAGGTAAACGTTTTCTCTGGGGAAAATTGATTTTTCCACTCTGTTGCGACTGTAGTGCCTAATCCATCATGTTGCATTTTACTGAAGAAAGTGTTGGTCAGAGGGCTGTAGCTACATTACCTTGACCTTGTATTTTCATGTTGTGTAAATTGGCAACATACAGCGAGACTAAATAATCGTTTTTTCGGTTATTTATAGTATAAAACGGAGGGGGAGTTTGTTTTGGGGGCAATACCTTCTGTCCAATTGCTATGTTGGATTCGGTACATTGGTTTAGGACAAGAGGTGATGATGGATGGGCAGCCAGCAGATGTGTGTATCTACACTCTGTTATTGTTGCAGACAGGCTGAGACGCAGGTGTGTGTGGGAGCTTGACAAAAAACAACTACTAAACACTCACTAGGCCAATAATGCCAGAGAGATTTACATGTTGCAAGAACAGAGACATGACTCAATCGAGGAGTTATCATGTTATCAAAAGGAAAAGACTGAAACGGTCAAACAGTGGTTTAAATAAAGGTGTCTTAACTCCATATATATGGGTGTTTGTGAGGCATTTATTTCGGACAGATTTAATACATGGGTCACTTTCAGTCCAATAAAAGATGCTGAGAAGTCAGTAAAAAAAAAAAAAAAGTATTTGCATTGGGATAGACTGTTGTTTCTTTCCAACATGAGTTCTCCGGTGAAGCTGAGGGCAGTTTTCAACCAATCAAAAGACGGCAAACAAAATCATATTACATTTTGATGAGGGATAAGTAAACTATTAATCTATGATACTTCCCTTGCACTTACTGGCAAGTAGCATCTATAATGTAGTTATAGAAACAACACTATAGAAAAACACCACTGTCAAACCGACTGTGTTGTGTCTTATATTATTGAGTCAATTTGTGAATGAAAGCAACCTTTCATAGAAATGAATGGAGAGTCAAATGAATGTGATCCCTCTGCTTCTTCATGTTGATTGGCAGATAACAAACACGTTTAAAAAATGCATACCGCCACCACCTACAATTCACCAAAATACTGACTGATTCAAAAAAGAAAATCTTGTCTCCATAATATAACTCATGAAAGTCCCTGGGTCTTTATTCAATAGTAATGCACTAATCCCACTCCTCTGGACATCATTTTTATGAAGCAATAGAGTGTGTTGATCTCACATTCCAGCCCGGCTCATCCCAGTCACCCATATTAGATCTCTCTCACCTAAGCAGAAGTTTAATCAGCCAGAATAAATTACAAACAACGGTGTGTGTGTGTGTGTGTGTACGTGTGTGTGTCTGTGTGTGTGTGTGTGTGTGTGTGTGTGTGTGTGAGAGTGTGTGTGTGTGTGTGTGTGTGTGAGTGTGTGAAGGGTCTTTAAATGGGTCACACTCAGTGGCACAGCTGGCGTTTGTTGTGCTAATTACCGGTTCAGACTATTGCCATGTCCTCACATACACAGGTATTATAAAAACGCATTATTCCGCCACAATTAAGTCTAATAGTAATGGACAGACAAAAACCATCACCAATGGGTTCATGGTCTCATGCTCAGTACAGTATGCAGCTCTGGAAAAAATTAAAAGACCAGTCTGGACTTTTTCTTAATCTTCATTTTATTTAACAAGACAAAGTTTGAATAAATGTGCTTAATTACAAAAAATGTACATTTTAAATTTGCTAGAAATGTAGTCAGATTTGCTCTCTTAATTTTTTCCAGAGCTGTATTATAGAATTGCCATGCAGGATACAGGCAAAAATCTGTACAAAATCTAAATTTTGGGCGAAGGTTTCAAAAAAGCTCATGTTTAAGTGCGCTGTTGCGATGTTTGCATGTGGACGAAAGGCCCAAATTGCACATAAAAAGCTACGTTACGAAAAAAAAACACTCTGTTTGTGTGAAAATGGCATAAAAGGTTGGGAGTGCTGAAGGGGACAACACAACAAGACAGCAGTTTATTTTGGAAAAGCCCTTTCTCTCCTTCTGTCAACAGATGCAAACACACAAACAAAGAGAAGGTGCAGACAAGACAAGAAATATATCGTCTGATCCATAGCTTGCAGGCTCTGTCAGCTCCCTCACACTGGAGTCCAATACTAATAGCCTCTTCACACTGTCTGACTTTCTGTTCCCTCCAAGCCCTCTCTCTCTTCTCTCTCTCTCTCTCTCTCTCTCTCTCTCTCTCTCTCTCTCCTCTGTCTCTCTCTCTCTCTCATTCACGATTCTATCATCTTTTCTTTTGTTATGATAAAACTCACTTCCCAGGGCAAAGTGTCTTTCTTTCCATACGTTTTTCAACAAGCTTGTAAATGAATGGTTGATAGCACTCATTTAAAGCTACTAGTGCGTATTTATCATATTAATGATGGTTACATTCAAGCCTTGTCAAACGAGTTGACACAAAGTTGATTAAGCCTATCAGTCCACACAACACTCACTGTATTTCTCAGTATGGCAGCGTTTACAAACTTCAAAAATAAATCCTAAGAAGTGCAGAAGAAAGTTGTTTATTCAACTTGCTTAGAAAAAACCTGACGTACAGCAGAAGGAATAAAATCCATGTGCGATCACTGAAGGCTTACATCATGTATGGACCAACAGTGTTATTGTAATTACCAAAATTACTCATGGGAGGGGACAGAAGTTACGCACTATAGCTTTAATATTTTAATAAATGTGTAGGGGTTTCTGAATCATTTTCTAGTCCAGACGCCTGTGACATTAAAAGCCCACGGTGCAGTGGAACTACTGAGAGAGAGGCCCAATTTATTTGTGTTCTTGCCGGCTTAGCTCTCCTCAATTGATCTCCTGGGCAACAGCTACAAGCAGAGAAAGGGAAAGTATTGATCAGTGCTTTGCTAACAGCAGCCAGAGAGACAGCTGGTACACGTTCAGTCAAAAGTTACACGCACTTAGTATCGCAAAGTTTGATGAAGTCTTTTGGAAATATTTCTACTGTGCTCATTTTTGTGTTAACAAGGAGAAGTGGAAAGCTGCTTTTAAAGATATAGTGCATAACTTTTTTTATACAAGAAAGTCAGTTACATTCAAGCCATCAGTTGACACAAAGTTGACAAAGCCTATCAGCTACACAAATCTCTCTCTGTATTTATCAGCATGGCTACGTTTACAAACTGATGTCGCCCCCCCCCCCCCCCCCCGACACTGGTGCAGGAGCTCAGAAAATCCCAAAAGAGCCCAAGAAATGTTTCAGTTGTTGTTCTAACTTCTTAAAAAAAAATCTGGACGTACAGCAGAAGGTATAAAATCCATGTGCCATTACCGAAGGCTTACCTCATGTAGATGCACCGACATTGTTGATGTAATTACTGAGAATTCCTCATGGGAGGGCAACATAAGTTACGCACTATAGCTTTAACAAGGAAAAAGTGCCCTAATCTCAAGCTTGATTCTAATATAAGGCTTGCCAGAGGTCAAACTGTCCCGCAGCTAAATCCTAGAAAATCCATCCATGATCCCTGAGTAGATTCGTGTGTGAATTCTATGTTATTGGAGAGCGAAGAGTCATTAATTCCAAGGGCGGCTTTTCTCTTCAGCTGTAAGGCAAAGAGAAAAGACAAACTGATAGCAGGGACTGAGAAAGAAAGAGGGGGAAACGTATTCCCTGAGCTGTAGGGAGAGATATCACATGAAATATCCATTCTCCCTCTCAACTCCTCTCCTTCTCCCTCTCTCCTCTCCTCTCTCTCCTCTCCCCTCTCCTACTCATTCCTTCCAGAAAGAGAAACTAAAAGAGGGAAAGAAACGGCTTGGCAAGGTCACTTTGTTATCTGTTTTACCTTCCCTTTCACTCATTCTTACACACACACACACACACACACAGCACTAGCACACAACACACACACACACACACACACACACACACACACCACATCACACACAGGCACGGCACACACACACACACACGCACAGACAGAGCACACATAACACAACGCACATTCACACACAGCACAGCACACGACAGACACACACATACACACACACTACACACATAGACAAACACTACAACACACACCTCAACACATACATTCAGAGGTCATATACTGTAGGATGTACCTCTGATGATGGGAGTTTTAGTTATTCACTGCAGCAGTCATGTGACTAAACAATACACATACAAATGTATGTATGCAATGGTAAACACTAAATAATCTAACTGACTCTGGAAGCAACATGTAAAGTTACTGTGAAGAGACTATCATGTACAAATCTATTCAAAAGGTTATACAAGCATTATACACTAATTAAAATATACTTATGAGTATAATATTGATATATTCCATTATCTAACTATGTATTTTCTAAAATTCCCTTTGCACACTTGACCTTTACGGACTTTGTGTGAGATTTACTAGATTTATTCTGGCTGAAATTCCTTTGGGGATTCCATGTTGATCTTTCACATCAGATAGAGATAGGACAGACAAGTTGAAATTTGCAAGAGAGAGTCAGAAAGGTCTGCACTGTCTCATTATCTACAAGCAGAATAAATATAGCTCAGTACTGCTGGAATATAAACAAAGCCATGAGCCCGTACTGTATACACACACACCACACACACACACACACACACACACACACCACACACACAAACACACAATGAATTAACCATGCCATTAAAGATCACAAGAACAAAGGTTCAAAGGTCAATGCATATTAATGCTTGCATATGATTGACCTCAATGTAGAAATGATTGCACTCACACACACACACACACACACACACACACACACACACACACACACACACACACACACACACACACACACCACACACACACACAACACTGATTATACCACAAACACACAACACACACACCCACCAACAAACAAAACATTTCAAGGGTTGTGGTAAAACATCATAATGCAGTTTTTTACTAGGTTTTTACTGGTTCTTTTTTAGTCCATATTAATAGTGGAAAAAAATGGCTTATGCGGCTGCTGTGGCGCTTGACGAGTTTTAATAAATCTTGCAGTGTTCCTCATAACCTAATTCTTTCTCCATTTCAGGAAAAAAGACAGAACCCTACGTACATCCTCGGCTGAACGGAGATCTATATCGGACAGACTAAACCACAGAGTGAAAGAAAGAGAGAGAGGAGAGAGAGAGAGAGAATAGAGAGAGAGAGAGAGAGGGATACAGAGAGAGAGAGAGAGAGAGAGGAGATAGAGAGAGAAAGTATAGAGAGAGGAGACGGACAGAGTGAAATAGCAGTCTTTTCCAGCATCGTTTTGTTTCCAAAGCTTCCCCAAATTACCAGCTTCTTGAAATAGGTTTGAACTGTTCTCTGGTGAGACGAAACGGGAGTATTTAGGTTCACCGTGGGACAGTGTGGGAAGATTTAAAAGTGATGCAGGCTCATTTGTGTGTGTGTGTGTGTGGTGTTTTTTTCTCTCTCTCACACACACATCACACACACACACACACACACACACACACACACACACACACACACACACACACACACACACACACACATGTACACTTGGCAAGACACACAAGCTACACGAGGCTTCTGTGCTATATGTAGTATCATTACGGGCTACCATCTGAAACAATATAATTGGTGCTGCTTTAATTGGTACCAAAAATATTAGTTATGGTAAAGCACCTCGCTGCTGCTGAACACCAAGAGGGAAATCCAGTTATAATGACATTGATGTAGCCTCTTCATGTCCCTCAGAGCTTCCTGACAGAAGTTTTCAGGCCCCAGTTTGATGTGTCACCAACTGTCACTAAGTCAGTTGCTCGGAGACAAGAATAATTAATTTGGCTTTGGAGTTGAAAACTTGGGTTAGCGATCCTATTCCGAAACACTTTTTGTCAAATATTATCCACACGGTACCTGTCCGTACTATGTTCTACTGAAAAAAAAAGTCTAGTGTTTTTATACACAGTATAGGCTCTGTAAATGGATATATAAAAAACAAAGGGATTGGGACCGATAGCGCCAACAATTATCCAACCAATCAGCTACAAGTAGCATTGGTGAAGTTGGTAGCAACAATCCTATTGGAGGGTAGTTAGTGAAGTGGATGGCGCCTCTAAAGGAGCAGGAGGGGAGGGGTGAATTGTGTTGGTGGTCAGTTAAATATGAACAAGCTTTCTCTTGTATGGCTTAGTACACCTTTAATAGCCTGGAACATCTGTGAATCAAGCAATGATGCCTTTAATTCTTTAAGAAAACATTCACTGACTTGGTATTTCTAGAGAGAATTTGGTGGATTCACGACTTGCTTCAAGTGCACTCAGATTTTTCCTTTTGGAGCCAGTATTGTGAACTGCATGCTTGAGGCACTTCTGCTCTGTTTCCACATTCATTCACTGCTGTGAAAAGTTGAAACATGGGTTTTTGTGAGCCTACAGTCAGCCCAGGACACAGGGGCATTTGGTCAGTCCACCACTGCACATTCACAGACAATGACAGATAGAAAAAATCCAAATGAAAAAGGCCACAATATGGTTTGGCCTGAAGGGGAGCTCATTTAAAAGCAGACTTAGATTGGGCAGCAGAGGACAGTAAAACGAAAAGGGGACTATAACAAATGGTTGGCCAGCTTACCAGAGGCAAACATATGCTCTGAGGGAGTTCTCTGATGGTTATAAAAGATTCAGATGAAAAGGGACCAGGACATTTGATTTAAGGATGAATATTTCATAATTATACTGTATATCCTTGCAGTGAAGTAAATAAAAGATATGTTACAAATCAAGGTTGGTTGCGTGACAAATTTAACTGATCCCGTGATGTGCTTGCCAATGCCAACAGTGAGAGGGCAACAGATAGGACACAATGTACTGATTTAGCTGTGATAACCTACATTTAAAAACATAGCTTATTAGATGTAAACAGGAAAGGGCAATGTTAACAATTTAAAATTACAGAGCCCTGGCAGCCAAGGAGAAAAACTGATGAAGTTGTACGGCTTTCCAAAAAGAGGCAGGATGGCAGATGGCAGTAAAACGGGGAAAGAACAGGCCATGGTGTGTTTCAACTTGGCAGTGTTTAGGCGACCCTCTGTGCTGGCTCGGAGCGCTTTTATTTCATGCACGTGCCATCTGATTTGAAAGTTGTTTTGCTCTGTCTCTATCACATCTATTGGAATAGCAAAGAACTGATTACTGATATGATAGCATTGATAGAATAGACCTCAAGTGTCAAAATGCAGGGAGAATGTCAATGTAATAATATGTAAAATACAAAGAATCCATGAAATTCACAATGCAGACGAAAAATACTTTTTTTTTTTCAAATGAATTACCAAACATATCGATCTTGTCTGGGAGCATTGATGTAAAAAATATGAATTAATTAATACAATTTAAATGATTAAATAATAAAAATTAAATTAAATAAATTAAATAAATAAATAAATTAAATTAATTAAATAAATAAATTAAATTAAATAATAATTAAATTAAATTAATTAATTATAGTATATTTGAAGAAAAACTATATGCTGCTCCACAGTTTTTTTTTATAAAAGCTGCACATTTTAGTCCATTCATTTACAAATCATTAAAAGTGACAGCACCACAGTTTGATATCAAAACCACTTTCAAGTATGAAACAAAAAAAGCCAAAGCAGTGCCAAACTGCCCAATAAACAAAAAAAAAACATTTCCAGCCAAACTTTCTAAAAATACATTTGGAACGGTAAATACTGTCAGCCGTGAAGGGTGCACTCTGTCAGAGTAAACAGCTTTGCTAGACGACTGCGATCGTTTAGAAAACTACCGGTGAGGCGACAGCAAGGTCGACAAAGATGGAGCAGGATCAACAAGGCAAATACATTACAGATGAGAGGAAAAACCCAGTATGGTTTTCCACAGTTAAATATCCACACAGTTTCAGCGCATGAAGATTGTTGATTGGTTCGCGTCTGGGTAAGAATTTCACGATAAGCCAATTAGAGTCGGGGAAAATGGGCTTGTCAACCTTTAAATGAAATGAAATTATGAAAGGAATGAGGAATAGTTTACTCAAAATGCATAACTCATGCATTTGTCTCACTCAATTTTTGATTGGAATAATGTTTCTAATGTTAATTTCATGATGATACGTACTCCCTGAAGATAAGAAGACAAGTTAAGTGCAATTTATACAACCGGACCATTTTTGCATAACCTATTATTCAAACGTAACGTAACGTCGCTCACAAACGTTTGTCCTATAATGGGCCAGGTAAAAAAATTTAGGGGGCATAAATAATATACCTACTTCTCTAGACACCACTACACCACTGCTCACGGGCAACTCAAGTTTTGAAAGAAGAACAGAGCTTTCCTTATAACCTAAACTCATACTCCCCCCCACCCCCCCCCCCTGCTGAGATACAACCACAGCAGTTTGTTCTGGATATTTTTGGGTCACTTTCAAAGAGCACACTCCTATGACGTTGCGACCATATACGGTACAGGAAAAAGGAACCGCAAATCGGGATACTGGCAAAAACAAGGAACTCTGTCAGCGGATCACCTCAGTGGGGTTCCCTCTGATCTTCAAAAGGACCATAGCTGTGTCCCTGTCTTCAGTAGAGCTATGTTTGTTTCCTGCATCTCTTATTTTAACTCACTCACAAACATGCCACCCCCCCCCCTCTCTCTCTCTCTCTCTCTCTCTCTTCTGTATCTCTCTGTGTCTGTTCTCTTCTCTCTTCTCCCGTTCTCTCTCCCCCCCTTTTCTCTCTCTCTCCACTGTGGCCACAACAACATGACAACTTCATGATGTTCCATTTTTATTTCCCCATTTCACACTTAGTCGACTCACCTGCTGGATACATGCATCGGATGTCAACCTGCCATAGCTGTAAACTACACTTTGAAATAACAGTTTTGCAAGGTAGTAAAAAATAAAGGATGATTCCTTAGGGCTGGACACAGTAGTGTGGAATGCATTTTACTGGATGTACACACTTGTCAAGATGAAGAGCAGAATAAGTTAAGGTGACAGGGGCAGTCAACAGGGATAGGATCTCCCAAAATAACAAATAAAAAATTATGACTTTAAATATATTTTTTTTATTAAATAAAAAAAAACTTGAGGTTATTATCAGTTCACAGTGAGACTATATTTACACAATTTTAATCAAGCTGAGCAGCAAGAAATTAATGGATTAATCGTTCAGCTCATTGAATGTCAAACAATGATAAGTGGCCGTCCCAGCTGTCCATAGCCTAGGGTGATGTCTGCCAATTATTGTGTGCAACCATCTGTACAAAACCCCCATATATTATTTAATCTACAATGATATGGAATAATCAGAAGTGAGCCTATCTTCAAAAGTTTTCAGAGGACGTGACAAGCAAACGTTCAGCATGTTTTACTAAATTAAGGATGACTGGAAAATCTAAACTAGTCTGAAATAAATAGTTCAACAATTTCGGGTATAAAACGTTTTTGCTTTGCGTTCAAGTGTTAAAGGAAAATATTGATATGTTTCTCATGTCTGTGCACTGGGTACAGAACTACCGCCATATATGTGCTTACCTTGGCATTTAAAGACTAAATTAACATACTGTATCTCCCAAAATGTTTTAACTATTTCTTTGGTGAAAAGATGCAGAACTGCATATGAAAAATGAAGTGTGCTTGATTCAGAGAAAGAGGAAGAAAATCTGTTTATCCATCTATCCATATATCTATCTATCTATCTATCTATCTATCTATCTATCTATCTATCTATCTATCTATCTATCTATCTATCTATCTATCTACATATCCCATCTATCCATCAATCCATCCATCTTAATGCTTAAGGTCTTGAGGTGACTGTAGCACAGGATGCTATGAATTAGCATATCAATAAAAAAGCGTGCTGCATGTTTATTAGTAAATCACCTGAGGCAAGCGCCCTTCAAAACAATCTATTTTTAAATGTCATACTGATGGGAGAAAAACATATGTTACTTTACAGACTTTTACTGCGAGACACTGTGAGTGATGTTGGGATGAAAAAAAACGAAAAGCCAAAAGGTTTAATCTCCATCGCCTCTCCATCAAAAGCTCTGAGTAACGCTTTGACCGCTGTCTAAAGGGTGAAGAGAGCAGATGGCAAGTGACCTACTGTACAGATCTGATGGCTTAAAAATGAACTCTGTCTATGTCTGAGACCAGTATGTGTGTGTGTGTGTGTGTGTGTGTGTGTGTGTGTGTGTGTGTGTGTGTGTGTGTGTGTGTGTGTGTGTGTGTGTGTGTGTGTGTGTGTGTGCGGTGTGCGTGTGTGTGTGTGTGCGTGCGTGTACGTGAGAGAGGTACACATAGACATTCAGCAAATGATTTGAAGTTGAAAATTTCTGCAAAATATGTAATAATAATAATGCAAAGTAGAAACCAAATTAACAAACAACTACAACCTCAAACTAATACAAATATAACAATAATTCAATTAATTGAAAAATGTATTCAACTGTATCCATTTAGAACATATGGGTACATAATGTAACAAGTACACATGCTGACAGGCCTCCATATGCTACCATGCAAAATATGGCCCAAATATGCTTTTTTAACACCTGTGTGTGTGTGTGTGTGTGTGTGTTGTGTGTGTGTGTGTGTGTGTGTGTGTGTGTGTGTGTGTGTGTGTGGTGTGTGTGTGTGTGTGTGTGTGTGTGTGTGTGTGTGTGTGTAACAGCAGAATCCAGGTCGGGCACATCTCTGTTGCTTCATCTCGACACACGCCGGCATTTCATCATCCCATATCTCGGCTCTATATTACTCTCTGAAAAATTGATTTCCTCTCCTGTCCTCTGCTCTGCCTGACAAGGTAAGATGTCACTACACGAGGTGCTATTGTGAAGTCCTTGTAACAGGTGTTCAGCTTGTGTTGATGAGATAAGAGCATTTAACAAAGGGCTGATATTGTGATGATTACTCTGTTACAAATGGCTGTACGAAAACAAGACAAAATGTTGACAGTAACATAATGTTTTCCCAGAAAAATATACCCAGTTTTGTGTGATGTGTGAATTTGATGTTTTTCCTCTCCCAAAATGTGCCTAAATGCACTATACCAATCTTTCTTCATTGTTATTCTCTTGATGTCCAAGACATTCGTATGTACCCTCCTTCTTATACAACCCACAGTATGAATGCCAGAATATAGTTAAGAGAGTATAGGAATACAAAATACCAAATATCTTAAGGATATAGGCTGTTAACTATGTTCCCATACCCAAAGTTTAACCACACAGTCACCACAAAAACAGTACAGCACCGTAACCACATTTTAATCTGTCCCAGAACATGAGAAACGCGTATCAGCTGAATGGATGTGTTACATGAATCTAATATAAATAGGCTTTTTTCCCCCTCTCTTGCGCTGCAGGCGAGTTCCCATACTCCAGGCTATCACACACACACACACACACACACACACACACACACACACACACACACACACACACACACACACACACACACACACACACACACACACACACACACACACCATTGTACTTCTATCTGTGTGAGGACACGCATCAACATAATGCATTCCCTAGCCCCGTACCCTTACCCTAACCATCAGAACTAAATGCCTAAACCAAACCCTCACACTAATCCTAAGTAACCTAATTCTAACATGATACATGAACATTAACACCTAGTCTTAACCCTCAAACAGGCCTTTGAAGAAGTGAGGACCAGGCAAAAGTTTCACAATTTTCCAAAACTGTCCACACTGCTTAAATTGGTCCCCACAAAGATGCCTATACAAGTATACAAACACACACACACACACACACACACACACACACACACACACACACACACACACACACACACACACGTTTCCCAGAGAGCTTGTTTCCCATCAGGATAATGCCTGAGTAACTACTGATAGTTGACCTCACTTCCATACTGTCAGCGGGCCGACCCCCTCATGCACACTGTTCCCATGAATCACACATCTGGGAACTTGGCCTGGAAAACTGGAGACAGCTCAGTGAGTATTATGCATGGATATATAGTATATACCTCCTTACTGTGGTGCACTGTGCCATACAGGGAGATGGCTCATTACATTTTCCAGGGAGCTATAAGATTGATCGTTTTTTTCCGGCCCAAATGATTAGGTTAACAATGCCATAGAACAGCAAATACATTCATAGGCAATCTACTGTTTAATGCTGGGGAGTTTTATGTTATTTTGTGAGAAACTAGCCCCTCAAGCAACTGCATTATTGTTAAACGAATGAAGTAAATGATTGATCAAGGAAGTTGCTCATTCATTTTATATCAACAGAACAAACTTTCAACACTGCTTATAACTGCATTGCCAGCATATATTATTTTTTTAATGGATTTTGATCATCCTAACCCTTCTGTGGATCATCTGGCAATACAAATGACTTATACTGTAGGGGAGAACAGGGTTATTAGGCACACTTTTTACTCTAGTGAGAATTGCTCATCACCAAAACATCTTTCAATAGTCATTCCTACATTAAATTGAAGCTTAAGGTGTTGGCTTGAAATGTGTATCCCTCTCATTTTCCAACGTATTGTAATGAAGAAGTAATTGACCATCAAAGACACTCTGACACATTGTGACAACCAACCCGTGTGACATATAACCCCGTTCTCCCCTATTTATAGAACAGTAAATCCACTCATGGGAAATCTAGTGAGACAGTAACACATGGGAGAGGGATAGCTCTATTTTTCCACTATCTGCGGGTCTAAGCTTAAGCTCATCCCTTAAACCTTTCTATTACATTTTAGCTGAGTGACAGACAAACTAAGACTGGCTAAGAGTGTTCATTTCCCATCTGTGCCCAATCTTCTCCACAGCACTTGACCTTTGTATAAGAATAGCAATTGTCTAGGATGGACATACGAAATAAATTGGAACAATGAAATAATAATATGCAGAGAGCAAAGAGAGCGTCAATTGGACTAGAGGATATATACGCTGTTTGTTGTGTCTTTGCATAGTAAGACAAGAGATGAAGGTTGCTGTATAGTGCTACATGGCCACACACACATAACGTCAGGGGCCATGATTATCCACCATAGGATTACACTTTAATCAATCTAAAGCACTAGTCCCTGTCTGCCGCTGTGTTAATCCCATCTCCGGACGGCTCTTTCTGCCTGTCAGCTTATCCTTTCCCCTCCCATTCACCACCATGTTAAACAAGACACAAAGCTGGATGTCAAGAGTCAACTGGGCTTTGGCGTGGAGACGTCGGGCCCTTACACTGCATCACTAGCATCCAATCATCCAATCCATATACAATGCATTCAATTTGAAGACTGGGATAGGAAGGAGAGAGGATTTTCTCCTTGACGAGGCAAATTAATTGTGGAAAAGTGTTTTTAATGTTAACAGTTCTAAGAAAAAATAGCATTTATGTTGTTTGGCCGTTACTGGTGGGTGCCATAGTGATCATTGTTGTAGTTTGATTGAAGAACATATACATTTATAGCATTGTTAAAACCATAGGTTGACTGATTCATTAGTCGGTTAACAATAAAACACGTATTCCAGCTATGCAAATACGATAACTTGCTGCTTTTTTTATGCACCTTTGAAGACCGGATTTGGCCTAAATTGGCTGGTGGGTGTGTGTGTGTGTGTGTGTCGTGCACGCGCATGCATGTGCAAATAAATGTAATAATTATGCATGCAACCACCTACACACACACACACACACACTCTTTTAAAATCCAACATACACTGTCACAGTTTCATGGTAACTGACTTACGGTTATTTTTAAGGCACACACGCACACACACACACACACACACACCACACACACACACACACACACACACACACACACACACACACACACACACACACACACACACACACACACACACACACACACACACACACACACACACTCACACGCAATGACAGATTAATTCTAAATTTGATTAATGACACATCTGTTGAATTTAGAAACTCTTCCGATTTAGTCAACACACCAACGCAAATGAATCTTTTTATTTTCAGTTCCTATTCCTCAGGAAGTGGATCATATTAATTACTTAAAACTACATTGAAATGCAAAAAAAGAGCGACTTATGGAACTCAGACTGTTTGTACTGTGAATGTGTGTCTATGGTGACAACGTCTTTCATCTCAGCCTCACTCTCACACAGCAATGATGAACGGATGGAAAAAAAGAGGGAGGGATGGAGAGAAAGAGAGAGCAAAGGTTTGAAAGGAGGAGAGAGGAGAAGGGAAGTCACAGAGTGTTAGAGGAAAACGTACAAAGGAAGACACACGGCTTACGAGCATAGGGATAAAAATAACCCGAGAGCCAGGATGATAGAAAATGTTGTGTTTTCTGCAGTGTAGACCTCCATCCATGTGTGTGTGTGTGTGTGTGTGTGTGCGTGTGTGTGTGTGTGTGTGTGTGTGTGTGTGTGTGTGTGTGTGTGTGTGCAGGTTCAACATAACTTTTTTTTCCTACTGGCCCGCCGGGCCAGTGGATCCGAGTTTTACTGGCCCCTTGTATATTTTCACTGGCCCTGCACATACTTTTTTTTTCTTCATAATTTAGTGTTAATAATTATAATACCTGTATTAGAAAAATAAAGAAAAATAACCAGATCTAAAGGGAATATCTATAGCCTACTGTAACAGTATAGATATTCCATTTAGATTTGGTTATTTGTCTTTTAGTTAATTATATGAAATGTTGATATTGCTCATACACATAATATAAAACCAGGAAAACATATTGAATTAGAAGCCTACAACTGAAAGTATGTTGAAAGAGTGGGCCAGTATTTTAAAGTCCAGTAGTTTGATGGTTGTTTTTATTCTTGAATTTGGGCAGTTTAAT